>JAREIK010002300.1:221972-251963 GCA_029783825.1 Sapria himalayana | reverse complement strand
GAATTGAATTAGAGAATATGACAATTAAAAAAATTATAAAAATAAGTTGAATAAGAAGAATAAGAAAAATAATAAGAATAAAAAGAATAAGAAGAATAAGAAGAATAAGAAGAATAATAAGAATAAGAAGAATTAGAATAAGAAGAAAAAGAAGAATAAGAAGAATACATAGAAAAATATAATAAGAAGAATAAGAAGAATAAAAGGACTGAATAAGAAAAATAAGAAGAATAAGAAATATTAGAAGAATATGGAGAATAGAAAGAGTATAAAGAAAAAGAAGAAAAAAATTAAAAGAATCAAAAGAATCAGAAGTTTAAGAAGAATAATAAGAATAAGAAGATAAGAATAATAATAATAAAATAATAATAATATAATAATAAGTATAAGAGAAGAAGATAATATAATAATAATAATAATAATAATAATAATAAGATTAAGAAGGTTAAGAATAATAAAAATAATACGAAGAATAAGAACAAAAAAATAATAAGAAGAATAAGAAGAATATGAAGAATAAAAATAATAATAATAATATGAAGAATAAGAATAATAAGATGAATAAAAAGAATAAGAAGGATAAAAAGAATAAGAAGAATAAGAACAATAAGAAGAATATGAAGAACAAGAACAATAAAAAAAATATAAAGAATAAGAAGAATATTATAAATATAAACATTAAGAAGAAAAAAAGATTTCTAAGGATAAGAAGAATAAAAATAATAAGAAGAATAAGAAAAATAAGAAGATTAAAAATAATATCAAAATAAAAAAATTAAAAAGAATAAGAAGAATTATAAGAATAAGAAGAATTATAAGAATAAGAAGAATAAGAAGAATAAGAAGAAAAAGAAGAAAAAGAAGAAAAAGAAGAATAAGAAGAATAAGAAGAATAAGAAGAAAGAAGAAAAAGAAGAATAAGAAGAATAAGAAGATTAAAAAGAATAAGAAGAAAAAGATGTTTGAAAAGAATAAAAAGAATAAGAAAAATAATAAGAATAAGAATAATAAGAAGAATAAGATGAATAAGAAGATTGCACGCTGAAATTAAAGTATTACTTAAAGGAATAAAAATTTGCAAGAAAAAAATAACTTTTTAAATATTTAAGTTCAGGTAGATTCGATCCTACTATTTGATTTAGTTACAAGTAATCTAGTATTATAAATATCTGTAGATGATAATATAAAAATTAAAAGTTTAATAGAAGAACTAAATGGTATAATAACTCACATTTTTAGGGAGGTGAATGTTGTGGCCGATAAATTAGCTACCGAAGGCAGAAAGAAAGGAGCACAAGAATTTGATGGAGTTTATATTCCAAACAAATTTAAAAGTTTAATAAATTTAGATAAATTAAGATTTTTCTATATTAGAGTTCAAAAAGTTAAAGATTGAATGGAAATAAGTTGTAACTAGGTGGAATTAGTTCTCTTGGTCATTTAACTAGATTTTCAGATCCTATATGCAGGAGAAGCCATAAAAGAGTCTCCTCGGTCCTATGGGGGGATTATGTATTCTGATATGTTGGTAGATCCCTCATTCTGTTTTGTAGGAATATAAGCTTATAGTGGAGAGTACTCTATTTTTGCATCCTGCAAAAAAAAGAAGCATCTTGCTATATTCTTTTTTGCAGGCTTTAGAAGTAAAGTACACTCTTGTTTCCAGTAATATAAGCTTACATTGGAAAGGTTTAATTTGGGGGGTAGGTTATATTTGGTAGATCCTACATTCTGTTTTGCAGGCTTGAAAGAGAATGATAAAGTATGGTTGTTCGTGGTAGAATAAACAAGCCAAATGGGACAGTTAAAGGGGTCAGAAGAAACAAGTCAAGCATGGAGATAAAAAGGCCAAGCATAGAAATGGAATGTGAGGGAGGGGGTAGGAATTAAGGGTGATACTGGCTATGATATGTTAGATGCTTATGAGAAACAAGGGTCTGTTATATTGGGTTAGAGGCTGTTACTAGTTAAGTTTCTGGTCAAGTGTCTATTTAGTGTTGGTAGAGTTAGAGTCTATTAAGTGTCTATTATGTTTAAGTTTATGGTCAAGATTAAGAAGGGATATGGAAAAGGAAGGAAGATTAAGGGCACACATTGAAGGAGCTCTAAGAAGGCTGAAGCTGAGAAAGATACGAGAAAGATAGAAAAATAGATTTTTTTAGAAATCCAAGAGCCCATTATAGGGCATAATCTGAAATTGTGAAATTTTACTTTGGACTTGCTTTGTTTTTTTTTTGTATTTTGAGAAAGGGTGTAAAAGGGAAAAGGGTAGTCTTTTTTTGTAAAAATGGTATTCCTCCGCCAAAAGAGAGGGCTAATATATTAAAATAAACCTTAAAAAAAGAAGAATAAAAAGAATAAAAAGAATAAGAAGAATAATTAGAATAATAAGAATAATAAAAACAAAAAGAATAATAACAATAAGAATAATATGAAGAATAAGAATAAGAATAATAAGAAGAATAAGAATAATAAAAAGTAGAATAAATACAATAAAAAAAATTAGAAGAATAAAAAGAATTAGAGAAATGAAAAGAAGAAAAATAAAATAAATAAGAAGTATAATAAGAATTTTAAGAATAAGAAGAATAAAAAGAATAAGAAAAATAACTACAATAAGAAGAATAAGAAGATATATAAAAATAAGTATAATAAGAAGAATAAGAAGAATACTAAAAAGAATAATAAGTAATTGAAAAATAACAAGAATAGAAGAATATGAAGAATAAGATGAAAAAAGTAATAATAAAAATTAAAAGAATAAAAAGATAAAAAATAATAAGTAGAATAAGAATAATAAGAAAAATAAAAAGATAATTAAGAATATGAAAAATAAAAAGATTAGAAGAATAATAAGAATATGAAGAATATGAATAATAATAATAATAATAATAATAATACAAAGTATAAGAAGAATAAGAAGAAAAAAAGAATAAAAAGAATAAGAAGAATAGGAAGAATATAAATAATAAGAAGAATATGCAGCATAAAAATAATAAGTATAAGAAGAATATGAAGAATATGAAGAATATGAAAATATGAAGATTAAGAATAATAAGAAGGATAAGAAGAATAAAAAAAATAAGAATAATAAAATAAATTTAAAGAATAAAAAAGAATAAGAAGATTAATAAGGATAAGAAGAATAATAAAAATTAGAAATATAAAAAGAATAAAAACAATACGAAAAGAAAATGAATAAAAAGAATACAAAAAAGAATAAGGAGAATAAGAAGAATAAGAAAAATAAGAAGAATTAGATAAAAAAGAAAAATAATAAGAATAAAAAGAATAAGAAGAATAAGAAGAATAAAAAGAATAATAAGAATAATAAGAATATGAAGAATAAAAAGAATAAGAAGAAGAAGAATAATAATAATAATAATAATAATAATAAAGAATAAGAAGAAAGAAGAAAAGTTTTGCTCTCAAGTTCTAGAGAGAGAAACATGTTTTTTAGAGATAGAAACGACAATTCTCATTGAAGAAGAAGCTGATTTCATGCTAAAATGGAGCAAATTGATCTATTAAGTGATAAGAAGTCATTTGCTCATCAAATTAAAAGGACTGCGCCTCACTATTCTGATTTTTCGGAAACTCACGGGGAAAAAAAAGGAGAACCCTCGATAGAGTATTTCCCCTCCGATATCGCCATGCTTGCTGAAGCTAACAAATACATGGTAGTGGGCAAATTTTCTCATGGGCGACCTTGCATTGAAGATATCAGGGCATTCTTCGCATCACTGAAGCTTATAGGTCTATCAAAAACTGGCGTCTTGGATGCTAAACATATTCTCATTCAACTGTCCACCGAGGAGGACTTCCATAGAGTATGGCTGAAGGTAGTATAGTATATTTCGGGCTATCCTATGAGAGCCTTCAGATGAACGCCTTCCTTCACAACCAAATAGGAGTCTCCATTACACCCGGTTTGGTTTCTCCTTCCTATGCTGCTTATTCACTTCTTTGATAAGCTCTCCCTCTATCATATTGCTAGTACAGTTGGCATCCCTCTTCTCCTTGATGGTGCCACTGCCATGTTATCTCGACCAAGTGTAGCTCGGCTCTACATAGAAGTGAACCTACTGCAGCACATCCCTCACCGTATATGGATTGGCAGTAAAAATGGGGATGGTTTATGTCAAGAATTAATTCCAGAAAACCACCCAAGCTACTGCTCCTACTGTAATAAACTGGGGCATTCATGTGAACATTGCTTGGTTAAAAAATTTATAGAAGACAAAGAGTGGAATGGTCCTAGAACAGAACCAATAAATGAAAAAAATATATATAGAATTAAACCCCCCCCAACATAGTGAACAAAATTGTAATGGAGTTGTTACAGGAATGGAAATAGTGGAATATGTCCCCACTAGGAAAGAAGATTCCAAAGGGGCTAGAAAAACAAATAACTTAGAGGAAAATGCTAAAACCATGAACTAATCTTAAAAATAGCTGAAATAAATAAAAGATTTAGGAGAGGTAGATTCAAAACCAGAAAAAAGAGTGCAGGGAGAAGGAAAGGGGTATAGGAGTTAGGTAATAACTCAGATGAGGATTTAGAGGTTGGAAGTGATTCCATTTTAAATAAAAATGAGGGAGAATCTGATTTTATAAAAGCCACCAAAGATGATTTAGAAATTGATAATTTAACAAATATAATGGGGGATAGAGATTGGGCAATGGAGAAAATTAAACTCATGGCATTGCAGCTAGGCACGGAATGGAAAAATGAAAAATCAGGAGGTTTTAGTTCGATTAAAAAATCTAGAAACAGAAAAAAATAATTAGATAAAACATATGAATCAAAATGCACTACAAGAGCTCGGGCTAAATCCACTTCTAATGTTTAGATTTCTCTATTGGAATGTGAGGGGTATTGCAAACCCCTCCTCAATAAAAAGAGTTAAAAAATTGATTCATTTATATAAAACTCCAATAATTATACTTTCCGAACCCATTGTAATTAAGGATAAACTTGTATACTACAAAAAGCTATTAGGGTTTGATTACTCTTTCTCTAATAATAATAACAAAATCTGGATTTTCTGGAAAAGCTTATTTAATATAATTATTCTAGAAGATACGAATCAAATTATTAACTTCTCTGTAGATAATACCCAAGAGGAGATCATTTCAGTAGTTTATGCCAGATATACTAAAGAAGGTAGAATAGAGCTTTGGAAAGATTCTTAAAACTGCTAAAATAAATAAACCATGGATAATAGGAGGAGATTTCAATATTATAAGAAAGGCTAGCGAGAAAAAAGGGGGCAACCCCCCAATAAAAAAGCTATCGCTCACTTTAATGATACGATATCAGAGGCTAGTTTGATGGAAGCTAGCTTTTTTGGCCCCCAATACACTTGGTGCAATAACTTGAAAGTTAAAGGCACCATATGTGCAAGATTAGATATAATTCTACATAATGTCAAATGGCTAGAAGCGTATGGCTCCACAGCCGTCAGACATTTAAACAGAACCTGTTCTGACCACAATCCATTATTAATATCCGTAGATAAAAATAAAATCAAGAATAAGTCATTTAAATTTCAGAATGCATGGTTCTTACATCATACTTTCATCAATACAGTAAAAAATTCATGGACACAAGAAATAACAGGTAACCATGTTCAAATCTGGAATAATAAATTAAAAGGCTAAAAAATCACTTAATAATATGGAATAGAGACTCCTTCGGCAATATTAACAAAAATATTATAGAAGTAGAAAAGAAAGTTGAAAAAAAAGAGTTAGAAAACTACTTCAAAATTCAGATAGTAGAAAGGAACTAAATAAAGCACAGGCTGAGCTAAAATTAAAATTGATAATGGAGGAACTATTCTAGAAACAAAAAGCTAAAATAAAATGGATTAAAGAAGGAGATAAAAATACGAAGTTTTTCCAGAAAACAACCAAAATCAAGACTCAAAAACAAAGAATAAAAGGTATAAAAAATAACCTAGACAAATGGGTTGACACTAACCTAGAAATTAAAAACCACCTTGACGAAAATTTTGAAAACTAATTTAGAGGAATTACAAATTTGAATGGAGATTATCTCCTAAATAAGATAGATCATAAAATTACCAACGAAGAAAATGATGCACTTACCAAATTCCCGGATGAAGAAGAATTGAAGTTTATTGTTTTTAGCATGGGCAAAAATAGTGCCCCGGGTCCTGATGGTTGGAACAATGAGTACTATCAAAAATGTTGGTCAATTATAAAAAATGACCTCCTAGGGGCTATACATTGGATATTCTGTGGCGTAGAAATAGACAAGAAATGGAGTGGATCATACTTGGTTCTTATTCCTAAAATGGAAAACCCCCATAAAGCTGAAGACTTTAGACCTATCAGCCTGTGTAACTCCATTTATAAAATCTTGACCAAGCTACTTCAAAACAGATTAGCTGTAGTGTTGCCAAAAATCATTTCTAAAGAACAACCAGGTTTTATGAAAAATAGATTACTAATGGAAAATGTTTGTTTAGCTAAAGAAATGATTAGAGAAATAGGATCCAAATCTAGAGGTAATAATGTATTGCTAAAACTAGATCTCTTAAAAGCTTTTGATAAAATTGAATGGAAAATTTTATGTTTTGTCATGAGAAAGATGAGTTTTTCTGAAACCTGGACTGATTTGATTTATAGATGCATATCATGTCATTGGATTAAAATTCTTGTCAATGGAGAACTAGGAAAGATATCAAGCCGATGAGGGGATTAAGGTAGGGTGATCCCCTTTCTCCCTCCCTCTTTAATATCTACCTAGAGCTCCTCAGTGTTAATGTCAAAAATAAAATTATCTTTACGAAGTATAGGCCGGTTTAGTCAGCTTATTAATACTCCTTTAGTGGGATGCTTGGTTTATGCTGATGATGTGATCATTTTCACAAATGGAAGCTCCAAATCCCTACATAACCTCATGGAGTTGTTAAAAGTCTTAGAATAAGAAACCTGACAGAAAATTAATAACAGAAAGTACCAATTCATGATTGCCAAAAAAGCCTCAAAAAGTTTAGGCCATAGAATTTACAAAATAATAGGTTTCACATAGATAAAAGGTGCACTTCAATATCTTGGATGCCCAATATACGAAGGAAAACTAAAATCAATATACCTATACTTCCTACTTGAGAAAATTAAAAATAAAATTGCTGGCTGGAAATTGGACATACTTTCCATGAGTGGTAGAATTGCTCTGATCACCCATGTCTTACAAAGCATAGTCATGCAGAATCTGATGATTACTCACCTTCCAGTGTCGGATAAAAAAAGAATAGAGGAGGAATTGGCCCATTTCTTATGGGGATCAAAAAGTGGCAAAAGAAAGTTACATTGGAAAAAATGGAAAGATCTTTGCTACCCCTTATAGGAAACAGGCCTCGACTTTACTGATTTAAATGATCTAGCTAAAGCGTGGGCGTGCAAAAGATGGTGGAGGCTCAAAGAAAAAAATAACCTATGGGCTGAATTTATGAGTGCTAAATATTGTATAGTGGATGATATAAATAGGAATATAAATAAAAAAAAAGCATCAAAAATCTGGATTAAAATGCTCAATAAAATGGAATTAGTGGAAAAAAATTCTAAACTCACCAAAAATGGTTGGAAATGGACTTTGAGTGCAGACGGAATATTCTCACTTAAAACCATTAAAGAAAAAGTAAGAAGTAGGAAGGAAATGCAACCTTTATTTAAATGGATATGGGATAATGATAATAGTCAAAAAATAAAAATGAATACATGGAAAGTTCTCTCAAATATCATTCCTATAGATGAAAACATAAAAACAAAAGGCATACAACTTGCCTCGAGATGTGAATGCTGTTTGCAAAAACTAGAATCGCTTGATCATCTGTTTTCCCAAGGTAATATAGCCAAGGAAATCTGGGGAAGACTAGAGTCTGAAATGAGATTAAAACATGCAAGTATTCCTCTTAGAAATAGACTAATTAAATGGAGTAATGCGCATTTTCAGCACAGCTCACAGAAATGGCTTAAAAATAACATACCTCACATTGCTATCTGGTGTATATGGAAAGCTAGGAATAATAGCAGATATGAAGGGCATAGAATGGACCGTGAAGACATGGAAAGTAGTAAAGATTAAAATAAAATCGCTTCGGAATCCTCCCCACTTGCAGCTCAAAACCCTCTTCTAGATACTCACACTCTAAAATTCTAGAATCTCACGATGGCTAAAATGAAACCACTAAAAGTTATAGGAGTTAAATGGGAAAAACCAAAAAAAGGCAGATTAGCCCTAATCACCGATGGTAGCTTCGATAGGAACATAGGCCTAGCTGGTGGAGGAGGTGCCTTAAGGGACTCTTGTGGTCACTTAATATTTGCCTACTCATGTCCCTATAATGTGTCATCTACCCTCCATGCAGAAATATTAGCATTTAGGGATGAACTCAGAATATGTTACTCTAAAGAGCTAACAAATATAGATATACAAATAGATTCTAAAATAATGGTAGACTTAGTGAATACCAAAAGTAGCACTTGGAAATTTGAAGAGGAGTTAGAGGAAATTAACAAACTAATAATATCCTTAAATGTATCACCCACGCACATATATAGGGAAGCAAATGCCTTAGCAGATAAATTAGCAAAAGAATAAAAACTTAAAGAATCCCATGTATATGAAGAAGACTCTCTTCCAAAGAGATTTAAAGGTATTATAAAACTATATAAAAAAGAATTCCCATACATACGAATAATCAAAAAAGATTGAGAGGATACTACAAGATTTCGTCATACTGTGAGTTTTCAAGTTCTTTTGTTCTTATATCAGCACAGGGCATGGAAGACACTATAGAAATGAATAATAAAATGTGGCTACATTTTGGATTCCCCCACAAAAATTCCAGTTCTCACTGCAGGTTCGGAATCACACTGCAGAGAGTAAGAATGGCATGTATACCTTCAGTTTTGGTTGTTCTTCTTTTCTTTTATGTTGCATTTTTCATAGCAGCAAGGATACCGAAAACAGGAGGAACCGACATTCACACAAGTGCCTGCATCTCCAGCATTATAAATTCTAAGTATGTATGAACTTTGTTCTGATGTGGCCATGTTAAACAGCTTATGTTTAGGTGTGGTTTGTGTTATAAGATACTACAGTGTCTGTATCATTTTAATGTAATTTAGAAGTCAACAAAAGTAGGCAAGGTTGTGTACACTATAAAAGGCTGGTGTCCACAATTGGGAGCAACAAAAAGCTGCTATGATGACAGCAGAAACTATTGGATGCTTGGTTTGAAGAAGCCAGAACAGTGAGAAAGAGATCCAGCAAAAATGCTGGAGGCTGGAAATCTCTTTGTGTTTGTGGCATGTATGCAGGTGACAGGTAGAGAAAGATCAACTACATGGGTTTCGTGGAAGATTTTAGGAGATAGCACCACATTTAATAGAGCCTCTCTGTAATACATAAAGCTAAAGTTGCAGCTCTTAATACAAAAGCTCATCAAAGTGGTTGGACAGAATTAAAGGCCCGGCAGGAAGGGAAAGGAAGCTAGTTCGAAGAAAGGGAATGAAGGATAAGACTCATCTCTCAACTAGCAACAAAGTGTAGGTAGCAACAATGCTGAAAATCCCAACTGAAACTCAAAATTGTTCTCTAGATGGATTAAAATGAGTAGATATTTGTCCACGTTTACTTTATTAAATTTACAATAACTAATGCTTAGTCTAGGTGAAAAGGGTGTAAAGGGTTATGGGTAACAAGCAAGTAGGTTGTAAAAATGGTATTCCTCCACCAAAAGAGAGGGTTATATTTAATAAATAAACTTTTATAAAAAAAAGATTAAGAAGAATAAGAAGGATATGAAGAATAAGAACAATAAAAAGAATATGAATAATAAGAAAAATTATAAGAATAATAAGATTAATAAGAATAAGATGAATAATAATAATAAGAATAAGAAGAGTAAGAATAATAAGAATAAGTATAATAATTATAATAAGAAGAATAAGAACAATAAAAAAATATGAAGAATAAAAAAATAATAAAAATAAGATGAATAAGAAGAATAATAAGAATAAGAAGAATAAAAAGAATAATAAGAATAAGAAGGATAAGAAGAATATTAAGAATATGAAAAATTAGAAGATTAAGAAGAATAAGAAGAATAAAAAGATTTAGAAGAATAAGAAGATAAAGAAGAATAAGAAGAATAAGAATAATAATAATAATAATAGTAAGAAAAATAAGAATAAGAACAGTAAGAAGAATAAGAAGAATAAGTGAAATAAGAAAAATAAGAAGAATAAGATAAATAAGAAGAATAAAAAAATAAGAATAATTAGAAGAATTAGAAGAATAAGAAGAATTTGAAGAATTAGAAGAATAAGAAGAATTTGAAGAATTAGAAGAATAAGAATAATAAGAATAATAAGAAGAATTATAAGAATTATAAGAATAAGAAGAATAAGATGAATAAGCAGAATAAAAAGAATAAAAAAAATAAGATGAATATGAAAAATAAGAAGAATAAAAAGAATAATAAGAATAAGAAGAATAAGAAGAATAAAAAGAATAAGAATAATAATAAAAAATAGGAAAAATAAGAAGAATAACAAGAATAATAATTATAAGAAGAATAAGAAGAATAAGAACAATAAAAAGAATAAGAATAATAAGATTAATAAGAATAAGAATAATAAGAATAAGATGAATAAGAATAATAAGAATGAGAAGAGTAAGAATAATAAGAATACTAAGAAGAATTAGAAGAAGAAAAAGAATATTAAGAATGAGTATAATAATTATAATAAGAAGAATAAGAACAATAAAAAAATATGAAGAATAAAAAAAAATAAAAATAACATGAATAAGAAGAATAATAAGAATAAGAAGAATAATAAAAAAAAGAATAATAAAAAGAAAAAGAAGAATAAAAAGAAAAATAAGAATAAGAAGGATAACAAGAATATTAAGAATATGAAGAATTAGAAGATTAAGAAGATTAAGAAAAATATGAAGATTTAGAAGAATAAGAAGATAAAGAAGAATAAGAAAAATAAGAATAATAATTATAATAAAAATATTAAGAAAAATAAGAATAAGAACAGCAAGAAGAATAAGAAGAATAAGTGAAATAAGAAAAATAAGAAAAATAAGATGAATAAGAAGAATAAAAAATAAGAATAATTAGAAGAATTAGAAGAATTAGAAGAATTAGAAGAATAAAAATAATAAGAAGAATAAAAGGAATAATAAGAATAAGAAGAATAAGATGAATAAGTAGAATAAGAATAAAAAAAGAATAAGATGAATATGAAGAATAAGAAGAATAAGAAGAATAAAAAGAATAAGAAGAATAAAAAAAATTAGAAGAATAAAAAAATTACTAGAATTAGAAGAATATGAATAATAAAAAAATAAGAAGAATAAGTAGAATAAGAAAAATAAGAATAATAAGAATAATAATAAGAATAAGACGAATAAGAAGAATAAGAAGAATAATAAGAATACGATGAACAAAATGAATAAGAAGAATAAGAAGAATAAAAAGAATAAGAACAATAAGAAGAATAAGAAAAATAACAAGAATAAAAAGAATAAGAAGAATAAAAAGATAAGAATCATAAAAAGAATAAGAAGAATATGATGAATAAGAAGAATAAGAAGAATAACAAATATTAGAAGAATAAGTAGAATAAGAATAATAAGAAAAATATGAAGAATAAGAATAATATGAAGAATAAATGAATAAAAAGAATAAGACGTAAAAGAAGATAATGAAAATTAAGAAGAATAAGAATATTTAAAATAAGAATAAGAATAAGAAGAATAAGAAGAATAAGAAGAATAAGAAGAATAAGAAAATTAAGAAGAAATAAAAAAATAAGGAGAAGAATTAGAATAAAAAGTATAAGAAGAATAATAAGAATAAGACAAATACGCAGAATAAGAAGAATAAAATGAATAAGATGAATAAGAAGAATAAGAAGAATAAGAATAATAAAAAGAATAAGTAGAATAAATAGAATAAGAAAAATAAGAAGAATTAGAAAAATTAAAAGAATTAGAAGAATTAGAAGAATTAGAAGAATTAGAAGAACTAGAAGAATTAGAAGAATTAGAACAATAAGAATAATAAAAATAATAAGAAGAATAAAGGGAAAAAGAAGAATAATAAATATAAGAAGAATAAAAAGAATTAAAACAATATGAAGAATATTAATAATAAGAGAATGAGAAGATTAAGAAGAATGAGAAGAATAAGAAGAAGAATAAGAAGAAGAATAAGAAGAATAAGAAGAAGAAAAAAGAATAAGAATTATAAGAAGTATGAGAAGAGTAAGATGAATAAGAAGAATAAGAAGAATAAGAAGAATAAGAAGAATAAGAAGAATAAGAAGAATAAGAAGAATAAAGAGAATAAATAAAATAAGAAGAATATGATCAATTAAAAGAATTAGAAGAATTAGAAAAATTAGAAGAATTACAAGAATATGAAGAAAAAAAATTAGAAGAATTAGAAGAATTAATAGAATTAGAAGAATTAGAAGAATTAGAAGAATTAGAAGAATTAGAAGAATATGAAGAATAAAAACAATAATAATAAGTTGAATAAGAAGAATAAGAAAAATATTAAGAATAAAAAGAATAAGAAGAAGAATAATAATAATAAGATTAAGAAGAATACATTGAAAAATAGAATAATAAGAATAAGAAGAATAAGAAGAATAAGAAGACTGAATAAGAAGAATAAGAAGAATTACAAGAATAAGAAGAATAAGTAGAATATGAAGAATAAGAAGAGTATAAACAAAAAGGAAAAAAAATAAAAGAATAAGAGATTAAAAGATTTACAATAATAATAAGAATAAGAAGAAGAATATAATAATAATAATAATAATAATAATAATTATTATTATTATTATTATTATTATTATTATAAGAAGAAGAAGATTAATACTAATAATAATAATAATAATACTAAAAATAATAAAAATAATAAGAAGAATAAGTAAAATATTTAAAATAAGATGAATAACAAAAATATGAAGAATAAGAAGAATTAGTAGGAAAAGAATAATTAGAAGAATTAAAAGAATGATAATAATAAAAAGAATAAGAAGAAAAAGAAGAATATGAAAATAAGAAGAATAAGAAGAATAAGAAGAAAAAGAATAATAAGAATAATAAAAGAATAAGAAGAATAAGAACAAAAATAAGAATAAAAAGTATAAGAAAAATAAAAAATATAAGAAGAATAAGAAGAAGAAGAATAATAATAATTAGAATAATATGAAGAATAAGAATAATATGAAAAATAAGAAGAATAAGAAAAAAAGAAGAATAAAAAGAATAATATAAGAAGAAAACTCATCTCATCTTCTTCATTTCAATAACGTTCTCAATTCTATTGGGAGAAAACTCCAATTTCTGGAGAGGGAAATTTTCATTCTTGCCCAATTGAAGATGATTCCAAACTCAAAATTGAGCAAAGAGACTTCTTATCAATTAAGAAGTCATTTTCCTCGATTTTAAAGGAACCTGTGCCATATCCTCCAAAAAGTGGGAACAAAAATGGTAGTCTCGCGATGTATATCTCATCCTAAGAGCTGACAAACTTACAAAGTTCTTCAAGTTCATGTTAATAGAGAAGTTCTCTCATGGCAGACCTCGCGAGCATGAGATACAAACCTTTATTACCTCACTTAAGCTCAAGGTAAGGGTTAAATTCACCGACTTAGATGCCAAACATATATTCTTATAGTTCACAATGGAAAAGGACTATCACCATATTTGGTAAAGGGGGAAATGGCATGTTAATGGCTACCCCATGCACAAACTAAAATGGACGAAAAACTTCAATCCATATGAGGAGGCCCCGATCACCCTGGTATGCTTTTCTTTCCCTAACCTCCCTATATTTGTTTATAACATGCATTTTTTTTACTCTATTGCTTCATTCTTTTGTATTCCTATGATCTAGGATGAGGCGACAGTAACTATGACTAGGCTGAGTAAGGCTCAGGTATGTGTAGGGTGTAACTTGCTTACACAGCCACCTATAAGAATCTGGATTGGTAGTGGGGAGGGATACCAGAGTCTAAGTTTCTGGCAATCTATCATGCCTGAAAATTTTAACTCTTACTATAGTGTATGCAACATATTAGGGTATGATAAGGAGGAGTTTAGTCTTGGGGTTGAGGAGAAGGGTAGGGAGAGGGGGCAGGAGGGTAGAGAAAGGGTAAGAGAGAAGAAGTAATGGATTAGGAGGCAAGAGGGGTAGGAATGGAAGAGGGCAAGGGTTCATTAGATGCAGTATTAGGAAATGCTAAAGGCTAGGAGAGAAGGAGGAGGCAGAGGCATTGGGTCTTCTTGATTTTCTAGAAGCATACTCAGATAGGAAGGTCCGAAAAAAAGAAGCAATGGGCAATAGTAAAGGAGATGAAAGACAAGTAGCGGAAGGGGGATGTAACCCTAAAAGAGTAGAAAAATATTGCAGTAAGGCACATAGAGTAGGGAGGAATGGGCAAAAGATGATAAGGGTGAAGGCTGGATGGAGTTGAAAGGGAAGAGAATGAGGGATAAGAAATTAAAGTCTAGGAAGGTTTTAAGGGAAAAGGAGGAGGAATATAGCTGGATGGATCAGGATCTTCTAGATTTTCCAGAAGTAGATTCAGACATATTTAGCTGCCCTTCATTAGTTAGGGATGAAGTAAAGGAGTTGGGGGATATGGAAAAGGTGAAGGATGACTTAGAGCTCTATGAGGAGGATTGGGATAAGCTTACTAGGAATCAAGCCATGGAAGCTTTAAAAGAAATGGCACTGTAGCTCGGTCAACAACCCAAATATAGGTAGTTAATGCAATTTACTTCTAGTGCAGCAAAGCAGTCAAGGAATACGAGGAAACACTTGAATAAGAATATAAGGGGTGTGGCCAATAATCTCTCGATTAATAGGCTATGAAAGTTAATAAAAATACACAAAATCACCTTAGTTATCAATGCAGAACCTATGATAGATAAGGATCAGTTGGATAAATATAGTAGTATTTTAGGTTTTAACAATGCATATGCAAACTTAAATAGTATGCTCTGGATCATGTGGATAAATAATTTGGATATTACAATTCTAAAAGATACGGAGCATGTAGTTCATTTTAAAACTGATAAAGAAGCAGAATGAATAATATCAGTGATATATGCAAAAAATGCTAAAAAAGATAGATTAGATTTATGGAAGGAGATGGAGGACATAGCTACTATAGATACTCCATGGATTATTGTAGGAGACTTTAATGTGATAAAAAATGCACAGGAAAGAAAAGGAGGTAAAACTCCTAATATGGTGCTATGACACAATTTAATAATATAATATCCAGGGCTAACTTGATGGAAGTGGATTTTACAGGATCTCACTTCACTTGGTGCAACAACTAGCATAAACGAGGAGCAATCTAGGCTAGGCTAGACAGGGTCATGTGTAATGCCAAGTGGGTTTCTAAGCAAGAGGTTACAAGACTAAAACATATAAATAGAACATGCTTAGATCATAGCCCACTACTAATATCTATTCATAAAAATCATCGAATGATAGGGAGCTTTAAATTTCAGAACATGCGGGCAAAGCATACAGATTTTGAAATGGTGGTGAGAGAGTCATAGAAAGAACCAGAATTTGGAAAACCAATGCAGGTTCTATCATCTAAGTTACTTAGATTAAAAAATTGTCTAGAAGTATTGAATAAAGAAAGTTTTGAAAATCTAAATACAGTGATTAACCAAGCAGAAGAGGCAGTGGAGAAGCTGGAATTAGAATTTGAGGGCAACTAGGGTGAGGTATCTAGACTCAAACTGAGTAAGGCTAAAGGAAAATTGAGGCTCATATTGCATATGGAAGAATTTTTTTGGAAACAGCGGGAAAAAATTAAATGGCTAAAGGACGGGGACCGAAATACAACTTTTTTTTTACAATATGAGTAAAATTAAGCACATAAAAATAAGATTAAGTGTATTAAGAATAGGGAAGGTTCGTGGGTTGAAAATGATAAAGAAATAGCTGCCCTTTTGAGGACTTTTTTAAGAGTCACTTATGAGGGCTAGCTCGACATGAAGGTAACTCTTTATTGAAAGAATTTAAAACTATTATCACACATGAACATAATCAAAAAATGGAGAAAATTCTGATGGAGGAAGAGGTTAAAGATGCTATGTTTAGTCTAGATAAAGATAGTGCGGCAGGCCCATATGACTTGAATAACTATTTTTTTCAAATATGCTGGCATATTATTAAAAATGATTTTGTACTTGCTATCTCAAGCCTTTTTGCAGAAGCAGATATTCCAAAAGTATGGGCGAGTTTTTTTTATTGTGCTTATCCCAAAAAAGGTATATCCTGAGAAATGTGAAGATTCTAGACCTATTAGCTTATGTAATGCAATATAAAAATTTGGTAAAAATCTTGCAAAGTAGGCTAGGCTGTATCTTGCCAGAGAAAATTTCTTATGAACAAACAAGTTTCATAAAAAACAAACTAATGATGGAAAATATAAGACTGACATCTGAAATGATGAAGGAAATAACTATGAAAACTAGAGGTGAAAACCTGCTAATAAAGCTATTTTTGTCGGAAGCTTTTGACAGGGTAGAGTGGGACACACTCTGCTTTATCATGAAGAAACTAAGTTTCTCAGAGTTATGCATATATTTAATATACAGATGCATTTCTAGCACCTGGGTGAGGATCATTGTGAAGGAAATAAAGAAAAGGAATTTAAGCCAAGAAGAGGTTTAAGGCAAGGGGATCCTTTGTCTCCTTTTTTATTTGACGTATATTTAGAATTATTGATTCTTAGCTTAAATAGGACTATGTCGAAAGGTAAACTAATACCTTTCGGGCAACCTAAAAACACTCCGAGAATATGCTGCTTAGCTTATGCGGACAATTTAATAATTTTCACAAATGCAAGTAGAAGATCGTTAATGAGCTTAATGGAGTTATTACAAGGATTCTAGAGTAAAATGGGGCAAATAGTGAATAAAAGTAAGTGTCAATTTATGTTAATATCTAAATCATTAGAAAAAGTGGCTACAAAAGTGAAAAATATTATAGGTTTTAAGCAAATAATAAAGCTTTAATGTACTTGAGATGCTCTATATATGAGGGTAGATTACGAAAAAAAAAATTTAAGCTTTCTACAAGACAAATTGAGAAGGAAAATTCCAGGCTGGAAAAAATATTTATTGGGATTCAGAGGTAGGATTACTCTGATTTCTCATGTGATTCAAAGTACACTGGTACATATTTTGTCGGTTATCCACCCTCCTAAGAAATTTATAAAGAAACTAGAAATGGAAATGACAAACTTTCTATGGGGCAAAAAAGATGGGAGACCAAAGCTTCACTGGAAAAACTAGAAGGATATATGTTACCCAAAAGATGAAGCAGGTTTAGGCATAATTAGTCTAGAATATGAATTAAACATGGGATTGAAAAGATTGGTGAAGATTGAAAGAAAATAATAGTTTGTGGGCTAAATATATGAGGGCTAAATATGGGTGGGATAGTAATAAGGGCCTAAAGAAGGCTTCAAATAATTGGAAAGCCATTGAAAAATGGAAAGGGATAGTAGAATCATTCTCGATACTGCAAAAGAATGGCTGGAAATTTATGCTCAATCCACAAGAAATTTTCACACTAAAATCGATAAAAGAAGCGATTAGAAAGAAAAAACTTGTTCGATCTAATTTTAAATGGGCCTGGAAAAGAGACATTTCGCATAAAATGTGTTCACTTGGATGGAAAGTTCTTTCTAATGCTATACCAGTGGATAATAATGTGCAAAGAAATGGTATAAAGCTAGGATCTAGATGTGACTGTTTCTTTGCAGCAATAGAAACTACAGATAATTTGTTCTCGGAAGTCAAAATTATAGTCGAAGTCTGGAAGGAGCTGGAAAAATCTATTCAGATTAATATTAAAGAGACATGATTAGTAGATAGAGTTAGGAAATGAGAAAGAGAAATTTCAAAAAGCTCAACCAAGAAATGGCTTACTCAAAATCTTTCACATGTGGTTATCTGGAGCTTATGGAAAGCTAGAAATAAGAGTAGATATGAGGGTAAAATAATAAACTCAGCGGAAATATTAAAAGATATCAGCAGAGAAATTAGTAATATATCATTTGTAAAGCCAATAAGGCCTAAAAATATAGATGTGGAAAGAGTAATTAGGGACTCATGGGGGCTTGCACTGAGGCAGGTGAATCCTCAAAGTGTAAAGAGCATAAGATGGAACAAGCCTTATGTAGGACATTTATCTATTAATATGGATGGAAGCTTTAATAAAGATATGGGGGCTACAAGAGGAGGAGGAGTTATTAGAGATTTTCAAGGGCGAATTATAAAATCTTATTATTTGTCATGCAATGTCTCGTTGGCTCTACAATTAAAAATTAGCACACTCATAAGAGGGCTCTGCATGGAGCTCGGATTAAAAAACTTACAAATTCAGGTGGACTATAATTTCTAGTAAATCTAGCAACAAAATAAATATCTTTATGGAGATATGAAGAAGAGATCGGGAAAATTATAAATCTTATGAAGGAGTTGAAGGCATCTATTCAACATATCTATAGGGAGGCAAATGTGCTTGCAGACACTTTAGCCAAAATAGGCCTCCTTAAAGGGGCCAATGATTTCATTGAGAAGACTTTGCCTATTATGCTACAAGGGTTAGCTAGACTGGATAGGTTAGAATTTCCCTATCTAATGGTTAAAAAGGCTAGGTTATGAGAGCCGGGGAAAGATGGGCTATTGAGGGAAGAAGAAGAAGTAGAATCGATTAGGAGGGGGGGCACATAGGTTTCTTTCTTTTGTTTGTAATTTTGCTGGATTTCATATTTGCACTATCAGAAACGAGAGAGATGCTGGCTCCAAAAGGTCTCTTTGCTTGCAGTGAATGGCAGGGCCGACCAATGTTTGGGCTCGGGCATAAGAGTACTTGGTGCAAGGCATGGGAAGAAACAGAAGAGGAAAGCAGGAGGATAGAAGAACTTTCTGTTTTTCCTGATTTCTATTTTTTTAGTTTCATTGAGTTGTACTGTAAACAAGGGTGGGTAGGGTGAATGGGTAGGAAGCTATATAAGATTGTATGGCATGTCTTGATGTTGTAGAAAACTACAACTTACTGCTAGAGATTTAACAAACCCTATTGGAAGAGGAGTGCTAAAGTCTCTGTTGTAGGAGAGATGAATGTGACAGGGGCAGTAGCATGCAGGCTGTGCACTGCTTGGAGAAACTGAACAAAAATGGGTAGGAGGCTTTACAATAAAATAGTAATAGATGAAAGTAAGGATAAAGATCAATGTAGATAACAGAAAGCAGAATGTAGAAAGCATGCTGCACCAAACTGTGTACATGGCTGTATGCTGGAATGTAGGGTTGTGATGTTGGACAGGAGGCTGACTGTATATACTGCTATTGCTATGTTCTGCCATGTTCTTGGTTTTTTATGTTTGCTGGAATGTAGGGTTTGCAGCAGCCAAACAATCTAGAAATATAAGATAGAAAAATAATTAAGCTTAGGGATAACCAAGCTATGCGGGAACTGAATAAAAGAGAAAAAAGGCGACGAAAATTTTTACCTAAAGAGGCAGTAGATATTCTAGCAGAATGTAAGCGGCTATAGTTGGGAAAGGAAGCAAGCATGTAGGCTTAACGAGTAGAGAAGAAAAAGTAAACAAAGCATGCTATACATCATGAAACTATACTAAAGACAAACTCAGAGATGCTTTATTTTATTTATAACTTGATTGTAAAGCTTTACTCTGCATTATTTTTTATTTTGTCAAGGGTGTAAAAGGGGAAAAGGGTAGTTCTCTAGATTGTACCAATGGTATTCCTATGCAAAAAGAGAGGGCTTTTATAATTAATAAAACAAACCTTAAAAAAGAAGAATAATAAGAATACGAAGATTAAGAAGATTAAGAAGATTAAGAAGAATAAGAAAAATAAGAAGAATAATAAGAATAAGAAGTATAGGAAGAATAAGAAGAATAATAATAAAAAGAAGAATAAGACAAATAAGAAGAATATGAATTTTAAGAACAATAAGAACAATAAGAAGAATAATAATAATAATAATTAGAAGAATTTGAAGAATAAGAAGACTAAGAAGAATAAGAAGAATTAGAAGAATTAAAAGAATTAGAAGAATAAGAAGAATAAGAAGAATATGAAGAATAAGAAGAATAAGAAGAGTAAGAAGAATGACAAGAATAAAAAGAATAAGAAGAATAATAAGAGTAAGAAGAATGACAAGAATAAAAAGAATAAGAAGAAAAAAGAGAATAAAAAGAATAAGAAGAATACGAATGATAAGAATAAAAAGAAAAATTACAAGAATATAGAGAATAAAAAGAATTAGAAGAATTAAAAGAATTAGAAGAATTTGAAGAATAAGAAGAATTAGAAGAATAAAAAGAATAATAAAAATAAGAAGAATAAGAAGAATAAGAAGAATACGAAGAATAAAAAAAATAAAAAGATTAAGAAGAATAGGGAGAATAAATAAAATAAAAAAGATAATAATAATAATAAGTATAAGAAGAATAAAAACAATAAAAAGAGTAATAAGAAAAAAAAGAAAAAGAATAATAAGAATAATAAGAACAATATGATATAATGGTTTCTTCTTGACTTTTTTATGTATTGCTTTTAACATGTTAAAATCTGTATGTCATTACAGATATAATGGTTTTCATATATTTTAGTAAACATGGGTTGACCACAAAATAATGCAATAGGACCGGAGAAAGAATACGTTTACCCTAGTCCTGTGGGATGAGATAATAGCTTGCTTTCTTATGCTATAGATTATCTGATATTGTCCAGCAACAATAATCCAAACAAGTAGTGCATTATTGTTGTATTTTAGTTATTATACTTGTTCTTTGATGTGAGGATTTTGTCTTATAGATGTGAGGACAGGTTATACAAAAGAAATAAACATGAGTAAAAAGGCTGGGAATATGGTCTTAGTAGTCTTTTAGGATGAATTTTTTAAATAATTATTTAGTGGATCAGTAGTAAAGGTTGCAGTATGATCTATCCTAGAGAAAACCAAATGATGCAAGCTCACTACGGCCAAAGCAGGAACCAATATAAGAATACCATTGAGATATCAAAAAGGAGAATCAGAAAATATATATCTCCTAGCAATAAAATAAACATTGGCAGAATCTAAAGAATATGAAGTCAGAATCACTAATAAAGAAATATGCTCAACTCCCAAGCACTCGAAGCAATCTAAAATTGCTGGCCAAAAGAACATGGTCAACTTCCAAGAAAATTATATGTAATATGATTTATTTTATATTTTGAAAAGAAGGGTGTAAAAGGGTTAAGGGTAGTGATTATATTGTAACAAAGGTAATCCTACGCCAAAAGAGAGGGTTATAATTATAAAACAAAAAATTATTAGAAAAAAAAGAATAGGAAGGATAAGAATAATAAGAAGAAAATGGAAAATAAGAAGAAAAGAAAATTAAAAAGGATAAGAATAATAAGAAGAATAAGATGAATAAGAAGAATTAGAAGAATAAGAACAATATGAAGAATTAGAAGAATTAGAAGAATTAGAAGAATAAGAAAAATAAGAAGAATAAGAAGAATAAGAAGAATAAGAAGAATAAAAAGAATAGGAAGAATAAGAAGAATAAGAAAAAAGAGAAGAATAAGAAGAAAGAGAAGAATAAGAAAAATAAGAAGAAATTGAATAAGAAGATTAATAAGTAGAAAATGAAGAATGAGAAGAATAAGAAGAATAGGAATAATAAGAAGGAAAAGAAGAATAATAACAATAAGAAGTATAAGAAGATAAGAAGAATAATAAGAATAAGAAGAATAGGAAAAATAAGAAGTTTAAGAAGAATAAGAAAAAGAAAAAAAATAATAATAAAAAGAATAAGAAGAATACGAAGAATAAGAAGAACAAGAAGAATAAGAAAAATAAGAAGAATTATAAAGAATAATAAGAATAGAAAGAATAATTAGAATAAAAAGAATAAGAAGAATAAGAAGAAAAGAAAGAATAATAAGAAAAAAAATAATAAGAAGGATAAAAAGATTAAGAAGATTAAGAAGAATAAAAAGAAAAATATGAAGAATAAGAAGAATAAGAAGAATAAGAAGTATAAGAAGAATAATAAGAAAAAAAATAATAAGAAGAATAAGAATAATAAGAAGAATAAGAAGAAAATAAGAATAAGAAGAATAATAAGAATAAGAAGAATAAGAAGAATAAAAAGAATAAGAAGAAAAAGAAGAATAAGTAGAATAAGAAGAATAAGAACTAAAAGATTTAGAAGAATAAGAAGAATTATAAGAATAAGAAGAATATGAAGAATAAAAAGAATTAGAAGAATAAAAAGAATTATAAGAATTAGAAGAATGAGAATAATAAGAAGAATAAGAAGTATAAGAAGAATAAGAAGAATAAGAAGAATAAGAAGAATAAGAAGAATAAGAATAATAACTATGAGAAAAAAATACGAAGAATAAGAAGAAGAAAAACATTAAGATGAATAGGAAGAATAAGGAAAATAAAAAGAATAATAAGAAAATGAATTATAAAAAGAATAAGAAGAGTAATAAGAATAAAAAGAATAAAAAGAATAAAAAGAATAAAAAGAATAAGAAGAATGAGAAGAATCAGAAGAATAAGAAGAATAAGGAGAATAAAAAGAAAAAATAAATAAAAAATAATAAGAAGAATAAGAATAATTAGAAGAATAAGTAGTATAATAAGAATAAGAAGAAGAAGAAGATTAATAATAATAATAATAATAATAAAAAGAATGTGAAGAATCAAAAGAAAGAGAAGAATATGAAGAATATAAAGAATAAGAAGAATATGAAGAATAAGAAGAATAATAAGAATAATAAGAATAATAAGAATAATAAGAATATGAAGAATAAGAAGAATAAAAAGAATAAGAATTATAAAAAATATAAGAAGAATAAGAAGAATAAAAAGAATAAGAAGTATAAGAATAATAAGAAGAAAGATTAGAAAATAAAGAATAACAAAAATAAGAATAAAAAGAAGAATAATAAAAATAAGAAGTATAATAAGATAAGAAGAATAATAAAAAAAAAATAAAAAGAAGAATAAGATTAATAAGAAGAATAAAAAGAAAAAAAAGAATAATAAGAATTAGAAGAAATTGAAGAATAAGAAGAATAAAAAGAATAAGAAGAATTAGAAGAATATGATGAATAAGAAGAATATGAAGAAGAATAAGAAAAATTAGAATAAGAAGAATAAAAAGAATAAGAAGAATAAGAAGAATAAGAATAAAAAGAAGATAAAATGAATAAGAAGAATAAAAAGATTAAGAAGAATTGGAAGAATAAGAAGAATAAAAATTATAATAAGAATATAAATTATATGTAGAATAAGAAGTGTACTAAGAATAAAAAGAATAAGAAGAATAAAAAGAATAAGAAGAATAAGAAGAATCAGAAGAATAAGGAGAATAAGAATAATAAGGAAAAAAAATAAAAATAAAAAGAATAGGAAGAATAAGAAGAATTAGAAGAATAAGATGTATAATAAGAATATGAAGAATAAGAAGAATAATAAGAATAATAAGAATAAAAAAAATAATAAGAATAAAAAAAAAGAGAAGAATAATAAGAATAAGAAGAATAAGAAGAATAAGAAGAAGACGAAGAATAATAAATATAAAAAGAAAAGAAGAATAAGAAATATAAGAATAAGAAGAATAAAATCAATATGAAGAATAAGAAGAATAAAATGAATATGAAGAATAAGAATAATAAGAAGAATAAGTAGAAAATGAAGAATATGAATAATAGGAATAATAAGAATATAAAGAAGAATAATAAAAATAAGAACTATAAAAAGATAAAATGAATAATAAGAATAAGAAGAATAAAAATAATAAGAAGAAAAGAATAATAAGATGAATAATAAAAAAAGAAGAATAAAAAGAATAAGAGGAATTAGAAGAATTTGAAGATTAAGAAAAATAAGGAGAATAAGAAGAATAAGTAGATTAAGAAGAATAAGACGAATAATAAGATAAAAAAAGAATAAAAGAATAATAATATTAAGAAGAATAAGAAGAAAAATAAGAATAATATATTTAAGAAGAATAAGAAGAATAATAAGAATAAGAATAATATGAATAATAAAAATAAAAATAATAATTAGAATAATGAGAAGAATAAGAAGAATAAGATGAATTAGAAGAATAAGAAGAATAATAAGTATAATAAGAATAAAAAGAATAAGAATATTAACAACAACAAAAATTAGAAGAATAATAAGAATAACAATAAAAAAAATAAGAAGAATAAGAAGATTAAAAAGATTAGGAATAAAAATTAGAATAAAAAGAATAATAAGAATAAAGAATATAAGAAGAATATGAAGAGTAATAAGAATAAAAAGAATAAGAAGAATATGAAGAATAAGAAGAATAAGAAAAATTAGAAGAATAAAAAAAATTAGAAGAATAAGAAGAATAAGGAGAATAAGAAGAAAAAAAATTATAAATAATAAGAAGAATTAGAAAAATAATAAGTATAAAATGAATAAGAAGAATAATAAAAATAATAAAAATTAGAATAATAAAAAGATTCAGAAGAAGGAAAAGAATAATAAGAATAATTAGAAGAATAAGTCGAAAATGAAGAATAAGAAAAATTAAAAGAATAATAAGAAAAAGAATAATAAGAAGAATAATAAGAATTCGAAGAATTTGAAGAATAAGAAAAATAAGAAGAATAAGAAGAATAAGAATAATAATAAGAATTATATGAATATGAAGAATAAGAAGAATATGAAGAATATGAAGAATAATAAGAATAAGAAGAATAATATGAATTAGAAGAATATGAAGAATAATAAGAAAAAAAAGAATTAATTGAATAAGAAGAATAAGAATAATAAGAATAATAAGAAGAATATGAAGAAAAAGAAGAAAAAGATTAATAAGTATAAGAAGAATACGAAGAAAAAAGAAGTTAAAGAGTAATTAGAAGAGTAATAAGAAAAAGAAGAATAAGAAGAAAAAGAAGAATTCGAAGAATAATTAGAATAAAAGGAATAAGAAGAATAAGAAGAATAATAAGAATAAAAGGAATAAGAAGAATAAGAAGAATAAGAAGACTAAGAAGAATAAGAAGAATAAGAAGAATAATAAGAATAATAAGAATAATAAGAATTAGAAGAATAAGAAGAATAAGAAGAATAAAAAGAATAAAAATATAAAAAAAATAGGAAGAATAAGAAGAATAATAAAAATAATAAGAATAATAAGAATAAGAAGTATAAAAAGAATAAGAAGAGTAATAAGTATAAGAAGAGTAATAAGAATAAGAACAATAAGAATAATATGAAGAATAAGAAGAATATGAAGAATATGAAGAATAAGATGAATAAGAAAATAATAAGAATAAGAAGTATAATAAAAATAATAAGAAAAAGAAGAAAAAGAAGAATAAGAACAATAAGATAAATAAAAAGAATAAGAACAATAAGAAGAATAAATAGAATAAGAAGAGAGAAAGAACAAGCTCAGATCACAGTCCCCTTCTTCTAAGTTTTAAAGTTAGAGAGAGAAAGAATATAAGTTGTTAATATCAAAACATGTTGGGTTTTGATAAAGAGTTTGATGAAATAGTAAGAAACTCATGGCAAGGGCCATCAAATGGTGATCCCATGCAAATACTAGTAATAAAATTATGTAGGTTAAAATTAGAACTTAGTAGGTGGAATAGAAATAGATTTGGGGATATAAATCAGAATTTTCAGGATGCTGAATCTAATGTCAGCATATTAAAAATAGAGCATGAGAATAATCAGGATGAATCCTCTAGAGTTAATTTAAATAAAGCAAATGTAGAATTAAAATTATCACTTCATATGGAGGAAATATTTTGGAAACAAATGGCCAAAGTAAAATGGCTAAATAAAGGCGATTAAATACTATGTCTTTTAACACAATTGTGAAATTAAAAAATCAAAGACAAGAAATAAAAGGAATAAAGAATGATATTGGCACGTGGGTAGTCGTGGAGGGAGAGTTTAAAAATCTTTTGGCATTTTACTTTAAAAGACATCTTTTTGGTTACTGTCAACAAAGGGGCAACTCTTTAATTTGAAAAATAGACAAAAGAGTAACTGAATAACAAAACAAACTATTAAAAGATTTTCCTTGTGAGGAAGAGATTAAAGCTATAGTCTTTAGTGTAAATAATAACAATGTAGTGGGTCTAGATGGATGGAATACTAGATTTTATCAACAAACCTGGGATATAATAAATAAAGAGTTGAAAACCATAATTGCATGGGTTTTTGTAGGACCAAAAAT
Source organism: Sapria himalayana (assembly GCA_029783825.1). Lineage (NCBI taxonomy): Eukaryota > Viridiplantae > Streptophyta > Magnoliopsida > Malpighiales > Rafflesiaceae > Sapria > Sapria himalayana. The sequence goes on along the minus strand of JAREIK010002300.1, from coordinate 225,581 downwards.
CACAAAATCATGGGCCAGCTCATATATTGTATTAATACCCAATAAGGATAATCTACAAAAAGTGAGGATTATAGTCCTATAAGTCTATTTTTTTGGTGTATAAAATTTTGACAAAAGTTATGTAGACTAGTTTAAATATGATAATTCTATCCATCATTTCAGTAAAATAAGCAGGTTTAGTTAAAAATAGTCTAATGATAGAAAACATTAAATTAATTGTAGAATTGATGAAAGAATTAGGAGCTAAAGTTAGGGGTCATAATGTGATTATGAATGTAGATTTGTCTAAAGCATTTGATAGAGTAGAATGAGATATTTTATGCTACACAATGTGGAAAATCGGATTCTCAGAATTTTGAATAGATTTAATGTATATATGCATCTCTAGCACATGAATTAAAATTTTAATTAATGGGGAGGCAGCTGAAGACTTCATGCTAGTTATAGGACTTAGACAAGGGGACCCTTTATCCCCATTATTTATATATATATATATATATATATATATATATATATATATATATATATAGAATTGTTAATAACGAATTTAAAAAAAAATGAAGGGTAATATTATTAACTTTAAACAACCTAGACATACTCCGAATGAAAGTTTCCTTGCTTACAAGGACGATTAATTGTTTTTAAAAATATGGGGAGCACATAACTAAAGAATATGATGAAACTATTTGATATAATAGAGGAAGAAATGGGGCAACAACTTAATAAAAATAAATATCAATTTGTGCTTTCGAGGAAAACACTCGAAAGGACAATGCAAAGAGTCAAAAGAATTACTGTCTTTGAGCAGAGTAAAGGGGCATTAATGTACTTGGGATGTCCTATATACAAGGGTAGACTAAAATAAGAATATCTAACATCCCTAATAAATAAATTAAGAGGTAAAATAGTGGGATGGAAGAAAAACATGTTAAGTATGGTGGGACGAATAACATTAATCAAACATTTTCTTCAAGAACTATTGCACATATCTTAATGTCCTTACAGTAGTCAAAGAAGGTCTTGCACAGCTTGGAAAAAAATATAGCAAACTACTTTTGGGGTAAAAAATCAGGAAAAAATAAGCTACATTGGAAAAAAATGGGATGATATATGTTGTTTAAAGGAGGAAGCAGGTCTAGGTTTGAATAAATTAAATGATATGGCCAGAGCTTGGGCATGCAAGAACTGGTGGAGGCTCAAGCAGAATGATAGCCTATGGACGAGATATATGAATGCTATATATGGGTTAGGAAATAAAGCATGTAAGAATGCCAAAAAAGCATATATAAGTTGGACCTTGATGTTAAAACAAAAGGAATTAGTTGAAAGTAATCCACACCTAATCAACAATGAATAAAGATGGACTCTAAATCCAAAGGGGAGGTTCATGTTTAAAAGCCAAAAAATATTAGTAAGAAAAGTAAAAATTAGTCAAGAAGTTTTTAAGGGAGCCTGGGTGAAAGAGATACCACAAAAAATTAATGTATTTATGTGGAAGCTTTTATCGAATGCCATTTCGTTGGATTTGAATATTCAGATGAAAGGGATTAAATTGGCTTCTAGATGTGAATGCTATTATACTAGCATAGAAAGTGCAAATCATTTATATTCATGAGGGAAAAGTGCAGTGGAAGTCTGGGATTATCTTGGAGAGATGCACTGGTAAGAAATAAGTTAGAAGATATCAAGGAAACATTAATGAGATGGAGGATAAGTCACATAAAGAATAAAGTATGTAGCTGACTAAAGGATTATATCCCGCATAACACAGTCTAGAATCTGTGGAAAGCCAGGAATAGAAGTAGGGTTGAGAATATTAAAATGAATGCTAATCATATAATTGAAGAAATTAAAAAAGAATGTCCATGGATATCAGTAGGATTCCCATTAAAATTTAGAAATTTTAAAATGGAGGATGAAAAAAGAAAGTTATGAGGATTATATGCAATTAAGGAAAAAATTTCTGATGTTAGAATGGTGTGTTGGAAAAAACCTTCACAGGGAAGGCTTACTTTAAACACAGATGGTAGTTTCAACAAGGATATGGGGGAGGCAGAAGGATGAGGTGTGATAAGAAATGAGCAGGGTAGCATTCTGAAAGTATTTACAATGAAAGAAAAAGCATCATTAGTCTTGCATGTAGATATTTTAGCCTTACACAAAGGCCTTAAAATATGCAAAGAAAACTTTTATTTTAACATATGAGTACAGGTGGATTCTTGTATACTGGTGAACTTGGTCACAAATAAGATACAAATGTGGCAATATGATGAATAGATAGAGTCAATCAAGATTCTTTTAACTGAGATAAAAGGAGAAGTTAGGCATATATATAGGAAAGATAATGCTTTACAGACAACTTAGCTAAAAAAGGTTTGAAGAAGGGGCTTCAAGAGTTTTAGGGGGCTGATATACTAGAGAAATATAAAGGTATGTTCATATTAGATAAATTAGAATACCTGTATATTAGAATTCAAAAGCAGTAGCTAGAAAAGAATTCTTTAATCTCCTCGGTCTTGTGGGAAAATTATAAAAATATACATTGCTATGTTTTGGTTTTGAGGATTATAGGCAAAGGTAAAAGATGAAAGTTTATGAAAATGGGCTATGGCATGAAGGTAAAAAGGGTAGTGACTTAATGTCATAGCCTAAGTAAATATTTGGTTATTAAGGTAATTCTATGTGAAGTTCATATTGTGCAGTTAACTTTCTATATTAAACAGTGAAAGAAACTGTGATGTTGGTCAAAAGACAATAAATATTTCACTGGGTTGGTATGCTTAAAGTGTAGGGACTGCATTGGAACACAAGGTAGAGAGTGAGGCTGCCAAAATATAGTAATGCTATTGGTTAGAAAGCAATTTAAATATAAATATATAATTTCTATGTTTTTGGCTTTGTGGGCTTGTTGTACAGGGGATAGAGTCAAATGCATACGAGATTAAAAGAAGGATAGGTGAACATGAATAGAACATCAAATAGGATATAAATCCTACTAAATAGAGGATGATAAATAAAGCTACAACAAGAAGATCAGTTATGGCTGTCAAATGCATGCTTCATTTATTTCATTTTCAAGGGTGTAAAAGGGGATAAGAGCTGCTTTAGAGTCAACATATATTCTATCTTACTCTTCTTATTCTTCTTATACTTTTTATTCTTATTATTCTTCTTATCTTCTTATTCTTAATATTTTTATTATTCTTTTTATTATTCATATTGTTCCAATTCTTCTTATTCTTCTTATTTTCTTATTTTTCATATACTTCTTATTTTTATTATTCTTTTTATTATTCTTATCCTTCTAATTCTTCTTATTCTTCTTATTCATCTTATTCATCTTATTCTACTAAATCATCTTATTCTTTTTATCCTTCTAAATCCTTCTTCATTCTTCTATTTTTCTTATTCTTCTTATTCTTCTATTCTACTAATTCCAATTTATTTTTTTATTCTTCTTATCCTTCTACTCCTTCTAATCCTTCTATCCTTCTATTTCTTCTTATTCTCTTAATCTTCTTATTCTTATTAGTATTCTTATCTTCCTTTTCTTTATTTTCTACGTATAATTAAATTACATCTTTTCCTTTTTATTCTTGTGTTTTTTAA
>JAREIK010002300.1:112500-216750 GCA_029783825.1 Sapria himalayana | reverse complement strand
AAAAAGATAAGAAGAAAAGAAGAATAAGTAGAATAAGAAGAATAAGAACTAAAAGATTTAGAAGAAGAATAAGAAGAATTATAAGCAATAAGAAGAATATGATAATAAAAGAATTAGAAGAATAAAAAGAATTATAAGAATTAGAAGAATGAGAATAATAAGAAGAATAAGAAGTATAAGAAAACTAAGAAGAATACGACGAATAAGAAGAATAGCATACTAACTATGAGAAAAAATACGAAGAATAAGAAGAAGAAAAACATTAAGATGAATAGGAAGAATAAGGAAAATAAAAAGAATAATAAGAAAATGAATTATAAAAAGAATAAGAAGAGTAATAAGAATAAAAAGAATAAAAAGAATAAGAAGAATGAGAAGAATCAGAAGAATAAGAAGAATAAGGAGAATAAAAAGAAAAAATAAATAAAAAATAATAAGAAGAATAAGAATAATTAGAAGAATAAGTAGTATAATAAGAATAAGAAGAAGAAGAAGATTAATAATAATAATAATAATAATAAAAAGAATGTGAAGAATCAAAAGAAAGAGAAGAATATGAAGAATATAAAGAATAAGAAGAATATGAAGAATAAGAAGAATAATAAGAATAATAAGAATAATAAGAATAATAAGAATAATAAGAATAATAAGAATAATAAGAATAATAAGAATAATAAGAATATGAAGAATAAGAAGAATAAAAAGAATAAGAATTATAAAAAATATAAGAAGAATAAGAAGAATAAAAAGAATAAGAAGTATAAGAATAATAAGAAGAAAGATTAGAAAATAAAGAATAACAAAAATAAGAATAAAAAGAAGAATAATAAAAATAAGAAGTATAATAAGATAAGAAGAATAATAAAAAAAAATAAAAAGAAGAATAAGATTAATAAGAAGAATAAAAAGAAAAAAAAGAATAATAAGAATTAGAAGAAATTGAAGAATAAGAAGAATAAAAGAATAAGAAGACTTAGAAGAATATGATGAATAAGAAGAATATGAAGAAGAATAAGAAAAATTAGAATAAGAAGAATAAAAAGAATAAGAAGAATAAGAAGAATAAGAATAAAAAGAAGATAAAATGAATAAGAAGAATAAAAAGATTAAGAAGAATTGGAAGAATAAGAAGAATAAAAATTATAATAAGAATATAAATTATATGTAGAATAAGAAGTGTACTAAGAATAAAAAGAATAAGAAGAATAAAAAGAATAAGAAGAATAAGAAGAATCAGAAGAATAAGGAGAATAAGAATAATAAGGAAAAAAATAAAATAAAAGAATAGGAAGAATAAGAAGAATTAGAAGAATAAGATGTATAATAAGAATATGAAGAATAAGAAGAATAATAAGAATAATAAGAATAAAAAAATAATAAGAATAAAAAAAAAGAGAAGAATAATAAGAATAAGAAGAATAAGAAGAATAAGAAGAATAAGAAGAAGACGAAGAATAATAAATATAAAAAGAAAAGAAGAATAAGAAATATAAGAATAAGAAGAATAAAATCAATATGAAGAATAAGAAGAATAAAATGAATATGAAGAATAAGAATAATAAGAAGAATAAGTAGAAAATGAAGAATATGAATAATAGGAATAATAAGAATATAAAGAAGAATAATAAAATAAGAACTATAAAAGATAAAATGAATAATAAGAATAAGAAGAATAAAAATAATAAGAAGAAAAGAATAATAAGATGAATAATAAAAAAGAAGAATAAAAGAATAAGAGGAATTAGAAGAATTTGAAGATTAAGAAAAATAAGGAGAATAAGAAGAATAAGTAGATTAAGAAGAATAAGACGAATAATAAGATAAAAAAGAATAAAAGAATAATAATATTAAGAAGAATAAGAAGAAAATAAGAATAATATATTAAGAAGAATAAGAAGAATAATAGAATAAGAATAATATGAATAATAAAAATAAAAATAATAATTAGAATAATGAGAAGAATAAGAAGAATAAGATGAATTAGAAGAATAAGAAGAATAATAAGTATAATAAGAATAAAAAGAATAAGAATATTAACAACAACAAAAATTAGAAGAATAATAAGAATAACAATAAAAAAAATAAGAAGAATAAGAAGATTAAAAAGATTAGGAATAAAATTAGAATAAAAAGAATAATAAGAATAAAGAATATAAGAAGAATATGAAGAGTAATAAGAATAAAAGAATAAGAAGAATATGAAGAATAAGAAGAATAAGAAAAATTAGAAGAATAAAAAAATTAGAAGAATAAGAAGAATAAGGAGAATAAGAAGAAAAAAATTATAAATAATAAGAAGAATTAGAAAAATAATAAGTATAAAATGAATAAGAAGAATAATAAAATAATAAAATTAGAATAATAAAAGATTCAGAAGAAGGAAAAGAATAATAAGAATAATTAGAAGAATAAGTCGAAAATGAAGAATAAGAAAAATTAAAAGAATAATAAGAAAAAGAATAATAAGAAGAATAATAAGAATTCGAAGAATTTGAAGAATAAGAAAAATAAGAAGAATAAGAATAAGAAGAATAAGAAGAATAAGAATAATAATAAGAATTATATGAATATGAAGAATAAGAAGAATATGAAGAATATGAAGAATAATAAGAATAAGAAGAATAATATGAATTAGAAGAATATGAAGAATAATAAGAAAAAAAGAATTAATTGAATAAGAAGAATAAGAATAATAAGAATAATAAGAAGAATATGAAGAAAAAGAAGAAAAAGATTAATAAGTATAAGAAGAATACGAAGAAAAAAGAAGTTAAAGAGTAATTAGAAGAGTAATAAGAAAAAGAAGAATAAGAAGAAAAAGAAGAATTCGAAGAATAATTAGAATAAAAGGAATAAGAAGAATAAGAAGAATAATAAGAATAAAAGGAATAAGAAGAATAAGAAGAATAAGAAGACTAAGAAGAATAAGAAGAATAAGAAGAATAATAAGAATAATAAGAATAATAAGAATTAGAAGAATAAGAAGAATAAGAAGAATAAGAAGAATAAAAAGAATAAGAATATAAAAAAATAGGAAGAATAAGAAGAATAATAAAAATAATAAGAATAATAAGAATAAGAAGTATAAAAAGAATAAGAAGAGTAATAAGTATAAGAAGAGTAATAAGAATAAGAACAATAAGAATAATATGAAGAATAAGAAGAATATGAAGAATATGAAGAATAAGATGAATAAGAAAATAATAAGAATAAGAAGTATAATAAAAATAATAAGAAAAAGAAGAAAAAGAAGAATAAGAACAATAAGATAAATAAAAAGAATAAGAACAATAAGAAGAATAAATAGAATAAGAAGAGAGAAAGAACAAGCTCAGATCACAGTCCCCTTCTTCTAAGTTTTAAAGTTAGAGAGAGAAAGAATATAAGTTGTTAATATCAAAACATGTTGGGTTTTGATAAAGAGTTTGATGAAATAGTAAGAAACTCATGGCAAGGGCCATCAAATGGTGATCCCATGCAAATACTAGTAATAAAATTATGTAGGTTAAAATTAGAACTTAGTAGGTGGAATAGAAATAGATTTGGGGATATAAATCAGAATTTTCAGGATGCTGAATCTAATGTCAGCATATTAAAAATAGAGCATGAGAATAATCAGGATGAATCCTCTAGAGTTAATTTAAATAAAGCAAATGTAGAATTAAAATTATCACTTCATATGGAGGAAATATTTTGGAAACAAATGGCCAAAGTAAAATGGCTAAATAAAGGCGATTAAATACTATGTCTTTTAACACAATTGTGAAATTAAAAAATCAAAGACAAGAAATAAAAGGAATAAAGAATGATATTGGCACGTGGGTAGTCGTGGAGGGAGAGTTTAAAAATCTTTTGGCATTTTACTTTAAAAGACATCTTTTTGGTTACTGTCAACAAAGGGGCAACTCTTTAATTTGAAAAATAGACAAAAGAGTAACTGAATAACAAAACAAACTATTAAAAGATTTTCCTTGTGAGGAAGAGATTAAAGCTATAGTCTTTAGTGTAAATAATAACAATGTAGTGGGTCTAGATGGATGGAATACTAGATTTTATCAACAAACCTGGGATATAATAAATAAAGAGTTGAAAACCATAATTGCATGGGTTTTTGTAGGACCAAAAATCACAAAATCATGGGCCAGCTCATATATTGTATTAATACCCAATAAGGATAATCTACAAAAAGTGAGGATTATAGTCCTATAAGTCTATTTTTTTGGTGTATAAAATTTTGACAAAAGTTATGTAGACTAGTTTAAATATGATAATTCTATCCATCATTTCAGTAAAATAAGCAGGTTTAGTTAAAAATAGTCTAATGATAGAAAACATTAAATTAATTGTAGAATTGATGAAAGAATTAGGAGCTAAAGTTAGGGGTCATAATGTGATTATGAATGTAGATTTGTCTAAAGCATTTGATAGAGTAGAATGAGATATTTTATGCTACACAATGTGGAAAATCGGATTCTCAGAATTTTGAATAGATTTAATGTATATATGCATCTCTAGCACATGAATTAAAATTTTAATTAATGGGGAGGCAGCTGAAGACTTCATGCTAGTTATAGGACTTAGACAAGGGGACCCTTTATCCCCATTATATATATATATATATATATATATATATATATATATAGAATTGTTAATAACGAATTTAAAAAAAAATGAAGGGTAATATTATTAACTTTAAACAACCTAGACATACTCCGAATGAAAGTTTCCTTGCTTACAAGGACGATTAATTGTTTTTAAAAATATGGGGAGCACATAACTAAAGAATATGATGAAACTATTTGATATAATAGAGGAAGAAATGGGGCAACAACTTAATAAAAATAAATATCAATTTGTGCTTTCGAGGAAAACACTCGAAAGGACAATGCAAAGAGTCAAAAGAATTACTGTCTTTGAGCAGAGTAAAGGGGCATTAATGTACTTGGGATGTCCTATATACAAGGGTAGACTAAAATAAGAATATCTAACATCCCTAATAAATAAATTAAGAGGTAAAATAGTGGGATGGAAGAAAAACATGTTAAGTATGGTGGGACGAATAACATTAATCAAACATTTTCTTCAAGAACTATTGCACATATCTTAATGTCCTTACAGTAGTCAAAGAAGGTCTTGCACAGCTTGGAAAAAAATATAGCAAACTACTTTTGGGGTAAAAAATCAGGAAAAAATAAGCTACATTGGAAAAAAATGGGATGATATATGTTGTTTAAAGGAGGAAGCAGGTCTAGGTTTGAATAAATTAAATGATATGGCCAGAGCTTGGGCATGCAAGAACTGGTGGAGGCTCAAGCAGAATGATAGCCTATGGACGAGATATATGAATGCTATATATGGGTTAGGAAATAAAGCATGTAAGAATGCCAAAAAAGCATATATAAGTTGGACCTTGATGTTAAAACAAAAGGAATTAGTTGAAAGTAATCCACACCTAATCAACAATGAATGGAGATGGACTCTAAATCCAAAGGGGAGGTTCATGTTTAAAAGCCAAAAAATATTAGTAAGAAAAGTAAAAATTAGTCAAGAAGTTTTTAAGGGAGCCTGGGTGAAAGAGATACCACAAAAAATTAATGTATTTATGTGGAAGCTTTTATCGAATGCCATTTCGTTGGATTTGAATATTCAGATGAAAGGGATTAAATTGGCTTCTAGATGTGAATGCTATTATACTAGCATAGAAAGTGCAAATCATTTATATTCATGAGGGAAAAGTGCAGTGGAAGTCTGGGATTATCTTGGAGAGATGCACTGGTAAGAAATAAGTTAGAAGATATCAAGGAAACATTAATGAGATGGAGGATAAGTCACATAAAGAATAAAGTATGTAGCTGACTAAAGGATTATATCCCGCATAACACAGTCTAGAATCTGTGGAAAGCCAGGAATAGAAGTAGGGTTGAGAATATTAAAATGAATGCTAATCATATAATTGAAGAAATTAAAAAAGAATGTCCATGGATATCAGTAGGATTCCCATTAAAATTTAGAAATTTTAAAATGGAGGATGAAAAAAGAAAGTTATGAGGATTATATGCAATTAAGGAAAAAATTTCTGATGTTAGAATGGTGTGTTGGAAAAAACCTTCACAGGGAAGGCTTACTTTAAACACAGATGGTAGTTTCAACAAGGATATGGGGGAGGCAGAAGGATGAGGTGTGATAAGAAATGAGCAGGGTAGCATTCTGAAAGTATTTACAATGAAAGAAAAAGCATCATTAGTCTTGCATGTAGATATTTTAGCCTTACACAAAGGCCTTAAAATATGCAAAGAAAACTTTTATTTTAACATATGAGTACAGGTGGATTCTTGTATACTGGTGAACTTGGTCACAAATAAGATACAAATGTGGCAATATGATGAATAGATAGAGTCAATCAAGATTCTTTTAACTGAGATAAAAGGAGAAGTTAGGCATATATATAGGAAAGATAATGCTTTACAGACAACTTAGCTAAAAAAGGTTTGAAGAAGGGGCTTCAAGAGTTTTAGGGGGCTGATATACTAGAGAAATATAAAGGTATGTTCATATTAGATAAATTAGAATACCTGTATATTAGAATTCAAAAGCAGTAGCTAGAAAAGAATTCTTTAATCTCCTCGGTCTTGTGGGAAAATTATAAAAATATACATTGCTATGTTTTGGTTTTGAGGATTATAGGCAAAGGTAAAAGATGAAAGTTTATGAAAATGGGCTATGGCATGAAGGTAAAAAAGGGTAGTGACTTAATGTCATAGCCTAAGTAAATATTTGGTTATTAAGGTAATTCTATGTGAAGTTCATATTGTGCAGTTAACTTTCTATATTAAACAGTGAAAGAAACTGTGATGTTGGTCAAAAGACAATAAATATTTCACTGGGTTGGTATGCTTAAAGTGTAGGGACTGCATTGGAACACAAGGTAGAGAGTGAGGCTGCCAAAATATAGTAATGCTATTGGTTAGAAAGCAATTTAAATATAAATATATAATTTCTATGTTTTTGGCTTTGTGGGCTTGTTGTACAGGGGATAGAGTCAAATGCATACGAGATTAAAAGAAGGATAGGTGAACATGAATAGAACATCAAATAGGATATAAATCCTACTAAATAGAGGATGATAAATAAAGCTACAACAAGAAGATCAGTTATGGCTGTCAAATGCATGCTTCATTTATTTCATTTTCAAGGGTGTAAAAGGGGATAAGAGCTGCTTTAGAGTCAACATATATTCTATCTTACTCTTCTTATTCTTCTTATACTTTTTATTCTTATTATTCTTATCTTCTTATTCTTAATATTTTTATTATTCTTTTTATTATTCATATTGTTCCAATTCTTCTTATTCTTCTTATTTTCTTATTTTTCATATACTTCTTATTTTTATTATTCTTTTTATTATTCTTATCCTTCTAATTCTTCTTATTCTTCTTATTCATCTTATTCATCTTATTCTACTAAATCATCTTATTCTTTTTATCCTTCTAATCCTTCTTATTCTTCTTATTTTTCTTATTCTTCTTATTCTTCTTATTCTACTAATTCAATTTATTTTTTTATTCTTCTTATCCTTCTAATCCTTCTAATCCTTCTTATCCTTCTTATTCTTCTTATTCTTCTTAATCTTCTTATTCTTATTAGTATTCTTATTCTTCCTATTCTTTATTTTCTACGTATAATTAAATTACATCTTTTCCTTTTTATTCTTGTGTTTTTTAACTTATTATTTTTCTTATTCTTCTTATTCTTATTATTCTTCTTTTCTTATTCTTCTTATGCTTCTTATTCTTTTTTTTCTTGTTATTCTTCTTTATCTTTTTAGTCTTCTTATTCCTCCATTGTTTTTTTATTCTTGTTATTCTTCTTATACTTCTTATTTTTCTTATTTTTCTTATTCTTTTTATTCTTTTTATTCTTCTTATTTTTTTATTTTTCTTATTTTTATTATTCTTATTATTCTTCTTATTCTTCTTATTCTTTTTATTCTTTTTATTCTAGTTATTCTTCCTATTCTTATAATTCTTCTTATTCTTCATATTATTTTTATTTTAGTTATTCTTCTTATTCTTATTATTTTTCTTATTCTTCTTTTTCTACTTATTATTCATTTTCTTTTTATTCTTCATAAACTTTTTATTCCTATTATTCTTTTTATTCTTTTTTTCTTCTTCTTATTTCTTTTATTTTAATTATTCTTCTTATTCTTTATATTCTTCTTATTCTACTTATTCTTATACTTCATATTCTTCTTATTCTTCTATTCTTCTATTCTTCTCATCCTTCTTATTATTTATATTCTTCTTATTCTAGTTTTTATTATTATTATTTATTTTTCTTAATCTTTTTTTCTTCTTTTTTTTGATATTTTTATTATTCTTCTTATTATTCTTATTCTTCTTATTCTTCTAATTCGTCTAATTCTTCTAATTCTTTTTATTCTTCTTATTCTTTTTATTCTTCTAATCCTTATTATTCTTCTTATTATTCTTATTATTCTTATTATTTTTTTTATTCTTATTCTTATTTTTCTTCTTATTCTTCATATTCTTCTTATTATTCTTATTATTCTTATTATTCTTATTCTTTCTATTCTTCTTATTCTTCTTATTCTTTTTATTCTTGTAATTCTTCTTATTCTTTTTATTCTTGTAATTCTTCTTAATCTCTTTATTCTTCTTATTCCTCTTTTTTTAATTCTAGTTATTCTTCTTATTCTTCGTATTATTATTTTTCTTCTTATTCTACATATTCTTATTCTTTTTATTTTTCTTATTCATTGTATTCTTCTTATTCTTCATATTCATATTATTCTTCTTAATCTTCTTATTTTTTTTCATATTTTTTATTCTTCTTATTCATCTCACTATATGAAACTTTTAGTTTTACTTCATTAAATTTAGCTAGGTAAAAATTCTTAGTTAATTAGCGAAGGAATAGCTATGGAATAGTAAGAGATTTTTGATTTTACATTGAATTACAAATTTGCGATGGATTTGTGATGTATTAGTAATGAAAATTTATGATTGAAAATTAGCTCTAGCTAATATTGTGATAGATCTTCATGCAATGAATGGTTGATAATTTTCCGAATGGCTTTTGTGATTAATTTTCCCTAACTAATTAGATCGAGACAAAATTCCATGCTAAATAATTATCTTAATTTTTATATAATTTTATATTTAATTGCAAGCTATAATTCTTTAAATAATAATTTTTACAAAATATATGCATTTAGCTAGGAATTTTCCCTAGATATTTCTACTGGAAAATATTTTTATCACTAATCTTTAATGATTTAAATTTTTTAATATATAATTTGTTTTATTATTTTATGCAATTTTGTATATTAAAGGTATGTCATGGTCTATAGATGAGCGATCCTTGTAAAACATATTCTTCTGATATAATTATAAAAATAGGATATTATATATAAATAATTTCAAAAATATATAAATATGAAAAAAAATTATATTAATAAAGAATAAAATAACTAATTTTATGATTATAAAATTTTTATATAATTATACAAAAAATATTCGATAATTTTTAATAATGAAATTTAAATTTTTATTTAAACAAACATTAAATAATTAATTCTATATTTATAATAATTTTTAAAGATATTTTAAAAAATAAATGAACATACATTAAAATTTCTACTAATAAAAAGCTAAAATAATTCAATTATGATTTAATAAAAAATATTTACAAAAATATCTAAATTAACTAATAAACTAGTAAATATTAATATTAATTTAAGTTAAAAAAATATCTTTTTGATTATAGGAAACTTTTAAAAATATAATTACTAAAAAATTTGAAAATTTTGAATTATAAAAAAATTTCAAATTTTTCATAAAATTAAAAATAAAAAAATATTTATATTTAAAAATAAATACATAGATCCTTGACCCTGATGAAATATATTAGAATTAAATGATTAAGTAAAATTTTTACTATTAGCTTTTAATATTCCGTCTTTATTATAAAAATAAATATAACTTTTTTTAATAATTTTCTCACTTTAAGTAATTTTTAAAATTTTATAAATTTTAAATTATATCAAAAAATATGAAATTTTATGCCCTTAAAATTATTTCATATTATCTTTAAAATGTATAAACATAAAATATAAATAATTATATATTTTCTAACATAATGAGTTATTTATAACTCTTAGGAGAGTGGCTTGAAGATCAATCATCTTTTCATGTGTGCCTTGCTATATGAAGTTTGCAAATTTTGTCGCCATTTGAATTTTTTTTTCTAGTAATAAGGCTAAATATCTATTTTTTGAAGTTATTTATATATTTATTGTTTAATTAATTTGATAAATAAAAATTTTAAGGTAGTTATTTTTCATATGTACCTTGATACATACACATAAACTTGTTAAATATATTTTGATAATTAAAATAATATGAGTCTTTTATTATTTTATATATTTATTGTTTATTTAAAATTTTGATAATGAAAAATGAAAAATATTTTAGGAATTTTAAAACTTCAAAAGACTATCATTCTTCGTTCACTTGTTGTTGAGACTCCAGAGACAACTTTAACAAGCACCAAACTTTTTTGCAGTCTGGCTCTTTCTTCCGACACGAATACATCATAACCTAATAGTAGAGTAAATGAGAATTCCTTCAGCCATGAGTTTCTTATTAATTTGAGGTACACTTTCTACCACACTCTTCATCGATTATCTTAATGTAGGAGAGTGTTTGGATTCTGTTGTTTGTTTTTTCTGAATTCTTTTTCTACCCTAACTATTTCCATATATTGCATTTTCTATAGAAATTATATAATAGATATTTGGGTCTATATGATATCATGTAAAGTCATGTTTTTACAATAATTATATAAATGCCGAAGATCCTCCTCATACACATAGTATTAATTTGGATGTTTGTGGTAAATCATTACAAGTACCAAAATCATTAATCACCATAGTATGCTTGGATTGCTTATATACACGGATTCATATACATGCATCATGCATGTATGATATAATGCGTTCTCATTATGTGAATGTTGATGTTGCACAGTAGGTATGCAGGCTTGATATCCATGTTTTTTTCCACTCAGATAGTCTTGTGGTTTTGGATGTTAATCACAAAATGGGTGTTGGTGTTTGTGGTGAGCAGTGTGTATATAAAAACATATTTAATATTTACATAATAAATTATGTAAATATGATGATCCCAAGATTAATAACACAGAAATATATATATATAAGTGTATTTTACTATATGTATAACTATAATAACAATATACATAACTATATATAAATATAACAACATATATTTAATATACATATACATACATACATATATATATATATAACTATATATAAATATAATAACATATATTTAATATACAAATATATATGTATATAACTATATATAAATGTATTTAACAATATGTATATCAACATATTGTCTAAATATATATAATTACATGAAAAACTATATATAACTATATCTACAACATGTATAACTACATTTATAACTATATGTATAACTACATGTGCAATCGAACATACAACTATAATTATAATTAAAACTTATAACAACATATATATAACTATATGTTTAATTATATATGTATATCTATTTATAAATATTTGTATAACTATATAAAACTCTTTATAACTATATTTAACTATATTTGTAACTAGGTAAACTATTTTTATAACTATATTTATAAGTATATATAACTATTTTTTTAACTATATAATAATTTATAACAATATGCATAATTCTATATAACTATATTTTTAACAAAATATACTATATGTTTAATAATATATAACTATATATAATTATATTTTACTATATGAATAACTATAAAATTAAATGAAAAATATATATATACCTACATGTATTAATATAAGTAAAACTATATGTGTAACTATATGTATAACCACATGTAAAAATATTTATAATTACATGTATAACAAGATACAACATTATGTTTAACTATATGTGTATAACTATTTATAAATATTTGTATAACTATATAAAACTTTATATAATTAAATATAACTATATTTGTAAGTATGTATACATACACACACACACACACACACACACACACACACACACACATACATATATGTAAATATATATATTTGTTTATAACTTATATACATTTATGTATAACTACACATAACTACTTGTATGAATATATATATATATATAACCATATGTTTAACTTTATATAACTATTTATAACTATATATACTAAATGTATAATAACATAAAACTATATATAATTGTATGTTACTATATGTATGACTATTAAAACATTATACATAACTATATTTAAATATATAATTAACAAAATATATTTAATATACATATTTATATATTAGTATATAAAAATGTATTTAACTATATCTATACCAATACATAACTATATGTATAAATATATAAAATTATATGAAAAAAATATGTATACCTACATGTATAGATATAAGTAAAACTATATGTATAATTCTATTTAAATATATTTCTAACAAAATATACTATATGTTTAATATTATAAAACTATATATAATTGTATTTTACTATATGTATAATTATAAAAATATTATATATAACTATATCTTTAACTAGATACATATTTATAACTATATGTATAATTAAATATAATTATATATAACTTTATTTATATCTATATATAATATAGGTATAAGAACATATAACTATAAATAATTGTCTTTTACTATATGTATAACTATAAAAACATTATACATAACTATATTTAAATATATAATTAACAACATATATTTTAATAGATTTTTATATATTTGTATATAAAAATGTATTTAACTTTATCTATACCTATACATAACTATATGAAAAAATATGTATACCTACATGTATAAATATAAGTATAACTATATGTGTAACTATATATATAATCACATATAACTATATTTATAATTACATCTATTACAATATACAACATTATGTTTAACTATATGTATAACTACACGCACATGAACTTGTTGAAAATATTTTGATAATAAAAAAAAATTGAGTCTTTATCTATTTTATATATTTTTTGATTCTAGTTTTGTACTTTGCATGGCTGACTAACCTAACCATTATTCTTTGTAGGACATCTGCTATGCAAACATGGCATCAATTTTGGAAGTTGACTATTAAATGTTCATCCAGGTTTTGGTTTTTGATTTTGATTTTGATTTTGATTTTTTTTTGTTTTTAGAAATGTTTTTACTATGAAATAAGAGTTTTTGTGTTTGTGTTGATGCTGTTTGAGCCTTAAAATTGATGCAGTTTGAGCCTACACTAAGAAAAGGATAGCCAGATGTGACCAGAATAAATCAGATTTCTTCTTTTAGTGTGAGCCTGCACAAATTGGTGCAAGTAAAATATCAATCAGCCAAAATATAACCAACACTCTATATCATTTTTATTTTTTTTTTATTTTTCAACACTATATTTATTTTTCACACTACCATAACACATAACATCCATTCACTACCCACACAGCCTCAACAAGTATGCCACAGTAGATCCATATAACTGCCCATTACCTTTCCACATATGCATCCACTATGCACACTATCACATGGCACATGACACACTCCCACCTGATTTATGCAGCATAAATGTGATCTCATCAATATGAGCTATGGTGAGCCCACTTTACTTCCAGATTATGGTCATTTTGTTGATCTTGTTAATGAAGTATGAGCTGTAGCTTTATCTATCTTTGTGAAGATAGTTTCCATGAAATATAAAAATGCGAAGGCTCAAAGAGCCCATTTTGTCTCTTTTTTCTATAATATTTAAATTCATTTTTTTATTTATAGTTTCCATGAAATATAAAAATGCTAAGGCATTCAAGAACTTAAACCATTTTATCTATCTTTGTGAAGAGGAAGAGAGGAGAAGCAAAATAGAACTACGAGAGCACGAGCAACCCATAATATGAACCACAGATGCCATTCCATGCTAGATCTTGTAGTTTCAAAACAAAGCAACTCAAGTTCATCAACTGATTCTCATGTGATATATTGTTTCACTTGTATATCACTATGATGCATGTTGCTAGTGTACAATCTATCATTAACTAATAATCAAGTTTTTGATTCCCAACAAATCATAGTTTATATTTTCTGAATGACTATCATGTGGTTCATCTATCTTGACATTTGAGTTTATGTTAGAAGAATATGAGCATTTCTTAGAAACTCATCTTCTTTGATTTGGATTTTAGAATTGGATTTAGTGTTGATGGTATCATATCTGCATTTCCTTTTCTTCTTAGTTGATCACTACTATATTTTTCATTGACTTTTATTTCCAATTTGGAATTTGAATTCTACAAATTCAGCTAGTCTTTTTTCTTAATCTTAGTTGGACCCGCAATTCTGTGCATGTTGTTTTAGACTTGCATCATAATATTCAAATTTTGATTTGATCATTTTTTTTAATTTTTTTTATTTTTGCATTTTCCAGGATCTACACCGCAAGCTTAATATTCTCATTTGCTATAAGTATAGATGAATATAAAGAAATATACTGAATTAAGAGGAATTAGATACAATTGGAGAATATGAATGCAAACATGCCCATAGATTATGTTGTGCTCCAACTATTACCTAAATCATCAATGTCAGATTTTTTATCTATAATGATGTAATATCTTCTTAATGTGCATATATATATTCTTTCTCTATCTTTCTATATATATATATATATATATATATATATATATATATCTTTCTCTAGCTATATATGTATGTATATGTTCATTTATTTTTTGTTCATTGTAGGTGTTATTTGTTCATCACGAGCAATGGAAAGACATTGAAGGTTGGTACTGGTCTCTTTAAAGTCATTTGTGAGTCAGCTGAAAGTCACAGAATTACTGGAAATGCCAATATCCTAAAACTTTCTTTACCAAAGAGACTCTCAAATAGTTACAAACAAGACCCACCAATTGTTTTTCTAACCAAAGTTGATTATCATTTTTTCTTTTGAAGGTTCATGTAGTTTGTCATGCACCTGAAGTTTTGTAAACTGTTAATGTGTTTGTTGAGGAAATGCCTTAGGTGGAAGCAGCCTAGAAAATTTACTCTCAGGTAGTATTATTTATTTAAAATACAATCTACTTTTTCTAAAGAAGATGAATATATATATATATATATATATATGAATATCTCTCAAATTTTGTGTTAGGCAGGAGCTTTGAGTAATGAGTACGGATACATGGTTACACAATTGAAGATCGATTAAGTATGATTTCATCAGAATGTTATCTTTATTAGTTTGGTTTTTAGATGAGTTATGCATGAGTCTAATGATTCACAAAATACTACAAGATGGAGGAGTGGAATGTAAATGTGAAGAAGGGTGTTTTGTGTGCTATTCTTAATTTGATTTTGAATAAAAAACTATGTCACTCTTTAATTTATTGTGATTATTTTTCCCAGGAAGGAATGGAGCTATAACTATGGCAGGAGCTGATGTTACAAAGTAAAGAAATTTGTTCTAGTTCATATTCTTCTTGATTTGTTTCTCTTTCAAAAGCTTTGAAATCTTAATAGATTCAATCTTAAGCTTTAGTGTTTCCTTTTTTTTTGTAGGAAAGAACTTTTGAGAGTGATTGATGTGCATCTTTCTACTGTGAAATAGGGTATGTTATTTGATTGTGCAATTGCATCATCCTCTAGTTTCAACCTGAAAACTAAATCAGAACTGCGGCTCTTCTCTGATCAAGTTAGTGCTCCTCGATTGCAGTAAGTTCCATTGGAAATGAACTAAAATGTGCATGTCATTCCTTCCTTTTTCTTATGACTTACCGAGGAAAATATTATTATTATGTCATTTTAAATTGCATGTAATTTTTTTAATCAAAAGTGGGTCAATCATACATTTGCAGCACATGACAACTAGAAAATGACTTCATATACATTTACATATTTTTTTTCAATTACAAAAAATCTAGAGGTTAGTCATGCTTTTTTTTGTTGCTATTGATCCATCAAATAATCTGCAAATTTCTTTATTTTTTTGAGTTTTATTGAATGTTTTTAGTGATAGAACATGTGCACTAAAAAACATAGTTTACATGTGCACTATAACAACATAGTGCATGTGTGCACTACCCTCGGTGCTAGCTGTGCTGTAAATGTTTTTCTTTTGGGAAAAATGAAGCTGCCCATTGTGCCCTTGGTATCACTAGTTGTTTCATTTCAATTGAGGGCTGCATAAATTAGAAATTTTTTGTTCCTTGCTTGTACCAAATCATAACTCATACTTTGCACACGTGGCATGAACAATAGTGTGAAAGGATGAGAAGGTAAAAAAGTTGATAGAACATTTGGTGTGTATTTGTGAGTGACACTAGTCAACTCTTGGTGTCAATTAGGAGAGTTATGGTATGTAATGAATATATATCTACAAAATATTATTTATATAATGTTGATATTGTAGGAAGAAAAGACATATCAGATAGCATCAATATTATTGTCTGCATCAATATTTGTTTTATGGATGAAATTATGCACAATGATTGGTAAATGCTATATATGTGCCAAAAACCTCCATAATTTGCTCAGTCACTATCCATCGTGCATATTAGTAAATGCTATATAAGTGATGTTCAGATCTATAATTTTTGCTAAATTAATAAGTTGCCATCCTTCATATCATTTAAATTTGAATTGATATAAATGCAAGAAATGAAATAAGTAAATGATGAGATGAAAAATATGAAGAATGTAATGCAAAAGTAGATGACCTATATGGAGTCACAGTTAACGACCTTAACAAGATAGCACATCGAGTACCAGTAGAGTATCAATGTAGGAGAGCCAAGCACAAATGCAGAAGATAATGAT
Organism: Sapria himalayana; assembly: GCA_029783825.1. Taxonomy (NCBI): domain Eukaryota; kingdom Viridiplantae; phylum Streptophyta; class Magnoliopsida; order Malpighiales; family Rafflesiaceae; genus Sapria; species Sapria himalayana. Next base: position 199,865 of record JAREIK010002300.1, on the reverse strand, counting down.
GAAGATGATGAATTAGTTTTAAATGATTATATACCTATATTATATTAGTGTTTTAACCATGTAACTTTTGTATTTTAATTATTTCAAAATTGTTATTATTTTTTGTTAATTATAAAAAATGGTTATAGCATATGTTTTTATTTAATTTAATATAAATATTAAAAAAATTTAATTAAATTTTTGTAAAAAAATAAAATTGTGAAAATTGATTTAGAATGGAAATAGCTAGGGAATTTTCCCTCGCTAATTTAGCTAGGGATGTTTCTGTGCATATTTAGTCAAAAATTATTAATTATTATTCTTAATTATGATTAAATATAGCAATGGAAAAAATATAATTAGCTAGGAAATTTCCATATCTATTAGGGATTTTTCTTGTAGTGTCTTATTCTCCTTATTTTTGTATTTATTTTTATTCTTATTATTCTTATTCTTCTGCATATTCTTCATTTTCTTTTCATTATTCTTATTATTTTTATTCTTCTTATTCTATTTATTCTACTTATTCTTCTTATTCTTCATAATGTTCTTATTATTCTTATTCTTCATATTCTTCATATTCTTCTTATTTTTTTATTCATTTTATTCTTCTTATTCTTTCTATTCTTACTATTCTTATTTTTTAACTTATTCTTATTTTTTCTTTTTCTTCATATTCTTATTTATCTTTTTATTTTTCTTATTCTTCTTATGCTTCTTATTCTTCTGATTATTTTTTTCTTCTAATTTTTTTATTCTTTTTATTCTTCTTTTCTTTGTATTCTTTTTTTGTTCTTATTCTTCTTTGTTCTATTCTTCTTATTCATCTCATTCTTCTTATTCTTCTTATTCTTCTCATTCTTCTCATTCTTCTCATTCTTCTCATTCTTCTCATTCTTCTCATTCATCTCATTCTTCTCATTCATCTCATTCTTCTCATTCTTCTCATTCATCTCATTCTTCTCATTCTTCTCATTCTCATCATTCTTCTCATTCTCCTCATTCTCCTCATACTTCTCATTCTCCTCATTCTTCTCATTCTCCTCATTCTTCTCATTCTTCTCATTCTTCTCATTCTTCTTATTCATCTCATTCTCATCATTCTTCTCATTCTCCTCTTTCTCCTCATACTTCTCATTCTCCTCAATCTTCTCATTCTCCTTAATCTTCTCATTCTCCTCATTCTTCTCGTTCTTCTCGTTCTTCTCATTCTTCTCGTTCTTCTCATTCTTCTCATTCTTCTCATTCTTCTCATTCTTCTCATTCTTCTCATTCTTCTCATTCTTCTTATTCTTATTATTCTTATTATTCTTATTATTCTTTTTCTTTTTATTCTTTTTATTCTTTTTATTCTTGGTATTCTTCTTTTTTTTCTTATTCTTCTAATTCCTCTTATTCTTCCCATTCTTCTTATTCTTCCCATTCTTCTTATTCTTCTTATTCTTCTTTTCTTCTTATTCTTCTTATACTTCTTATTCATCCTATTTTTGTTATTCTTTTTATTCTTCTAATTCTTCTAATTTTTCTTATTCTTCTTATTCAACTTATTCTTCCTACTCTTCTTATTATTTTTATTCTTTTTATTCTTCTTATTTTTCTTATTTTTATTATTCTTCTAATTCTTTTTTTTCATATTATTATTGGTATTATTCTTATTCTTATTATTCTTTATCTTCTTTTCCTTTTTATTCTTCTTATTTTTCTTATTTATCCTATTCTTCTTATTCTTCCTACTTTTCTTATTCTTTTTTTCTTCTTATTCTTCTTATACTTTTTATTCATCTTATTCTTGTTATTCTTCTAATTCTTCTAATTTTTATTATTTTTCTTATTCAACTTATTCTTCTTATTTTTATTATTGTTCTTATTTTTCTTTTTCATATTATTCTTCGAATTATTCTTATTCTTATTATTCTTATCTTCTTATCCTTTTTATTCTTTTTATTCTTCTTAGTCTTCCTATTCTTCTTATTCTTCCTATTCTTCTTATTCTTCCTATTCTTCTTATTCTTCATATTCTTTTTATTCTTCTTATTCTTCTTATTCTTCATATTCTACTTATTCTTCTTATTCTTCTTATTCTTTTTATTCTTCATATTATTCTTATTCTTCTTATACTTCTTATTCATCCTATTCTTGTTATTTTTATTATTCTTCTAATTTTTTTAATTTTCATTTTTTTCTTATTCATTTTATTATTCTTCTTCTTTTTATTCTTCTTATTCTACTTTTATTTTAAAAAGTTTGTTTTATTAATAAAATCTCTCTATTTCGGTGGACTAATACTTTTTTTTTGAAAAGTTTGTTTCACACCCTTGAATAAAATAAATGATACAATACACATAATGCTAAGTGTAACTTTTTGTCCTTACTCTAAATGCACCACTTCACTTTGATTCTGTTCTTAGACTACTTTACTTGAATCCTATTTATCTATTATTTTTCTATCCTTTATGCTTTTTTGTTGGCCCCTTTCCCATCTGCATCCACCTTGACATTCTACCTTTAATTAAAAAAATTTGGCATTCTCTTTTCTATTTTATTCATTTTTCCTATCCTCCTCTGTCATATGTTGCTTATGCATGTAACCCTACAAAACAAGCACACAAAGTCAAGGAATAGAAACAACTGATATCAATATATATATTCTTTCTGACCAACAACATATCATTCTTTCATTGCCCCTTGGAGGCTATTCTAATGCTTGACAGCCTCTCTGCCTTTTGTTGTGTCCACAACAGTCCTTGCACTTCGAGCAGCCATAATAAAATATATGTTGACTCTAAAGCAGCCCTTATCCCCTTTTAAACCCTTGAAAATGAAATAAATGAAGCATGCATTTGACTGCCATAACTGATCTTCTTGTTGTAGCTTTATTTATCATCTTGTATATAGTAAGATTTGACAGACTTTTCGTTGTTCTATTCATTTACACCTATTTTCTTTTGCCTATTGTATTCATTTGACTTTACCCCCTGTACCACAAGCCCACAAAGCTAAAAACATAGAAAATAGATATCTATATTTAAATTGCTTCCTGAACATTAGCTTTACTATATTTTGGCAACCTCACCCTCTGCCTTGTGTTCTAATGCAATCCCTGCACTTTAAGCATACTAAACCTAGCAAAATATATATTGTCTATTGACCAACACCACAGTTTCTTACACTGTTTAATATAGCAGGATGACTACACAATAAGAACTTCACATAGAATTATTTTATTAATTGAATATCTACTTAGGCAGGGACATTAAGTCACTACCGATTTTTACCTTCTTGTTATATGCCATTTCCATATCCTTTCATCTTAACCTATACTTGCAATCTTGAAAACCAAAACAGAGTAATGTATATTTTTATAATTTCCCTACAGGACCAGAGAGATCAAAGATTTCTTTTCCAGCTACTTCTTTTGAATTCTAATAAATGGGTATTCTAATTTACCTAATATGAATATTCCTTTATATTTATCCGGTATATCATCCAGCTCAAGCTCTTGTAGCACCTTCTTCAAACCTTCTTTAGCTAAGTTGTCTGCTTAAGCATTAGCTTTTATATATATATATGCATAACTTCTCCTTTTATGTCGGTTAAAAGACTCTTGATTGACCCTATCTATTCATCATACTGCCACATTTCTATCATATTTGTGATCAAGTTCACCAATATACTAGAATCCACATGTACTCGTATATTAATATAAGTGTTTTCTTTGCATATTTTAAGGCCATTGTGTAAGGCTAAAATTTCTGCATGCAAGACTGAGGATGCTTTTTCTTTCATTGTAAAAGCTTTCAGAATATTACCATGATTATTTCTTCTCACACCTCCTCACGATGCCTTTCCCATATCCCTGTTGAAACAACCATCTATGTTTAAAGCAAGCCTTCCCCGTGGAGGATTTTTCCAACACACCATTCTAACCTCATGGATTTTTTCTTTAATTGCATGTAATCATCATAAATTTCTTTTTTCATCCTCCATTTCCATGTTTCTAAGTTTTAATGGGAATCCTACTGATATCTATGAACATTCTTTTTAAATTTCTTCTATTATATGATTAGCATTCATTTTAATATTCTAAAACCTACTTCTATTCCTGGCTTTTCACACATTCCAAACTGTGATATGCAAGATGTAATCCTTTAGCCAGTTACATACTTTATTCTTTGTGTGACTTATTCTCTATCTCATTAATCTTTCCTTGATATCTTCTAACTTATTGATTACCTATGCATCTCTGCCTAGATAATCTCAGACTTCCACCGCTATTTTTCCAGTTGAAAATAAATGATTTGCACTTTCTCTGCTAGTATAACAGCATTCACATTTGGAAGCTAATTTAACCCCTTTTATCTGAATATTCTAATCCACCGAAATGGAATTTTATAAAAGCTTCCACATAAATACATTAATTTTTTGTGGGATTTCTTTCACCCAGGCTTCCTTAAAAACTTCTTGATAAAATTTTTTTTCTTAGTAATATTTTTGTGCTTTTAAGTGTGAACCTCCCCTGTGGATTTAGAGTTCATCTCCATTCATTATTTATTAGGCGTGCATTACTTTGAACTAATTCCTTTTGTTTAAGCATCATGTTGCAACTTCTAGATGCTTTTTTAGCATTCCTACATGCTTTATTTCCTGACCCATTTCTAGCTTTAATATATCTTGCCCAAAGGCTATCATTTTGATTAAGCCTCCACTAGTTCTTACATGCCCAAGCTTTGGCCATATCATTTTATTTTTTCAAACCTAAACCCAATTCCTCCATTAAACAAGCATATATCATCCCATTTTTTCGAATGTAGCTTATTTTTCCTGAATTTTTATCCCATAAGAAGTTAGTCATTTCCTTTTCTAAGCTGTTCAAGACCTTTAATGGCTGTAAGGACGATAAGATTTGTACCATAGTCCCTTGAAGAACATGTTTGATTAATGTGATTCATCCTGCCATACTTAACATGTTCTCCTTCCATCCTGCTATTTTAGTTCTTAATTTATTCATTAGGAATGTTAGATATTTTTCTTTTAGTCTGTTCTCATATATAGGACATCCAAAGTACATTAATGCCCCTTTACTCTACTCAAATCCTGTACTTCTTTTAACTTTTTGAATTGTCCTTTCAGGTGTTTTCCTCAAAACCACGAATTGGCATTTATTTTTATTAAGTTGTTGCTCTATTTCTTCCTCTATTATATCAAATAGTTTCATCATATACTTCAGTGTTGTGCTCCTCGTATTTGTAAAAATAATTAAATCGTCTGCATAAGCAATGCAGCTTACATTCGGAGTCTGTCTAGGTTGTTTAAAGTTAATAATATTACCCTCCTTCATTTTTCCATTTAAATTCATTATTAACAATTCTATATATATATATTAAATAATAATGGGGATAAAGGTTCCCCTGTCTAAGTCCTCTAACTGGCTTGAATTCTTCACTTGCCTCCCCATTAATTAAAATTTTAACCTATGCACTAGAGATGCATTTATACATTAGATCTATCCAGAATTCTGAGAATCTCATTTTCCTCATTGTGTAGCATAAAATATCTGATTCTACTTTGTTAAATGCTTTAGACAAATCTAACTTCATAAACACATTATGACCCCTAACTTTAGCACCTAATTCTTTCATTAATTCTGCAGTTAAATTAATGTTTCCATCATTAGTCTACTTATAATAAAACCTACGTGTTCTACGAAAATGATGGAGGAATTACCCTATTTAGTCTATTTTGTATGACTTTTGTTAGAATTTTATACACCGAATTACATTTACTTATAGGTCTATAATCCTCACTTTTTTTCGGATTATCCTTCTTGAGTATCAATATGTTATATGAGCTGGCCCATGATTTTGTGATTTTTGCTCCTGCAAAAACCCAAGCAATTGTGGCTGTCAGCTCCTTATTTATTATATTCTAGTTTTGTTGATAAAACTCATTATTCCATCCGTCTGGACTAGCTGCACTATCTTTATTTCCAATAAAGACTGCAGCTTTAATCTCTTCCTCACTAGGGCACTTTTCTAATAGTTTGTTTTGTTCTTCAGTTACTCTTTTGTCTATTTGTCGAATTAAGGAGTTGTCCATTTGTTGGCTGTAACCATAAAGATGACTTTTAAAGTAATTTTTCAAGACTTTTTAAACTCTTCCCTCCTTGTCTATCCACTTGCCAATATCATTCTTGATTCCTTTTATTTCTTGTCTTTGATTTTTTAATTTCGCAATTGTGTTAAAAAAACTTAGTATTTCTATCACCTGCCTAGATCTACTTTACTTTGGCCCTTTGTTTCCAAAATATTTCCTCCATATGCAACAATAATTTTAATTCTGCATTTAATATATTTAAATTAACTCTAGAGGATTCATCCTAGTTATTTTCATGCTCTATTTCTAATAAGCTGACTTTATATTCAGCATCTTGAATATTCTTATTTATATTCTCAAATCTCTTTCTATTCCACCTACTAATATCTAATTTTAACCTACGTAATTTTATAGCTAGTAACTACATGAGATTCTCATATGTTGGCCCTTGCCATGAGTTTCTTACTTTTTCATCAAACTCGTTATGCAAACCCCACATGTTTTGATATTTAAAACTTTTATTCTTTCTATCTCTACTTTAAAACTTAGAAGAAGGGGGCTATGATCTGAGCATGTTCTGCTTAAATATTTCACACTCACCCCTCCATAGTAGTCCACCCATTTGATGTTATAAAGTATACGATCAAGTCTAGACAAGATCGTTCCCCTATTTTTTTGGTTATTATAACATGTGAAATTTAGACCCAAATACTCAACCTTCATAAGGTTCGTATTATTAATTACCTCATTAAATTGAGCTATAGCTGATGGGTCAGGTTACTTTCCTCTTTTTTTTTCTTTAGCATTCCTAACTACGTTAAAGTCCCCACCTATGATCCATGGAGTATTTCTATCAGTCATCTCGTTCATTTTACCCCAGAGATCTTTCATTTTCTCATTTGAGTTACTGGTATATACCACCTATATAATTGGATCTGTATTTTTCTTTAGCTTAAAATTAATGATCTGATCCGCCTCTGAAATAATTTCTAAAGAATCTCTATTAACCATAGGCTCTGCTATTATCACAATTCTAATATTATGCATTTTAATTAATTTTAAAATTCTATATATCGATGAAGTATTTCCTACTCCTCTTATGTTCCAATATAGACTATTGTACATCGTTAGGTCTAGCTTGTGCTCTGGTTATACATCTTGTTTCATAGTACATATATATATATATATATATATATTTTCTAATTTTTGAACACTTTTTTACACTTGATTTTGGCTGCTCATTCTTACTTTCTAATTTTAATTTGTTTATTTGAAAAATCATCAACTTTATTTCTTCTATTGCACTATCTCTACTATTCGGTAACCCCTCCCACTCTTTTTGAGCCATCTTTTTTAAATAATCTTGTGTCAATGCCAAGTCTAAACTTCGCATTTCTTTATGCATGGCCATAATGGGTCAGCTTTTAGCCTTGGTTCCTTCCTCCGATAGAAGGTCATCTTCCTCCCCATTGAAGTTTATTATTTCATTTTCTAAATCTAGTTCTATTGCTATTTTTTTTGCCTATCTTCTCTGAACCCTTCTTCCCTCCACTCTACATCTCATTAGCTCCTTCATCCAACCAATTTTTTATTTCTAATATTTTGCTCCGACCTTCCTTTCTATCCGGATATTCCTCCCCTCCCCGAAACTCTTCGGCTTCCTTACTACCTTCCTTTCCCCACTACTACCTAAACCCTTTTTCTGCCCCTCCTATGCCCTCACATCTTCTACCCTATCTGCCTTATCCTCCTACCTCCTTACCGAAATTTTCTCATCTCTCTCAATTCTGTCCTTCCTAAACCTCTTCCCCCTCCCTTCACAATACATTCCGAAACTGAATGGCCCAAATTTTTACAATTTAAACAATATTGAGGTAGGTTTTCTACAATTATATCTTGCTAATAGCCACTTGAATCCCAAATACCCACCCACACTCTATTCAGAATTGAAGTAGTAACATCCACCTCCACACACACCCTTGCCTTGCTCACCCTTTTCATAAAGGCTATAGCTTCGTCCATTGGCCAAGGCTTACCCACACACTGAGCAATAAATAATAAGGAGTGCTTACAGAATAGATGAAATGGGAGATAAGGGAGAGAAAACCAAACTAGGGCTTGCTCAGATTCCTTGTTTGGATTGAATTCAGGCATGCATTGGAAAAACCTCATTGGATAGCCCGATATGCTAGCACACGTAGCCAGAACTAGAGGAAGTCTTTCCATCCTAAATTGAATCATTATATGTTTTGCATCATACAATGCAATCCTTACTGAGTCCCGAAGCTTCAAAGCTTTGAAAAATGCATGTCTTTGAATTCGGGGATCCCATGAGAAAATTTACTGAGAAGTATAAACTTAAGAGGGGCGGTAAGCTTCTCGATATCCTCCGTCAAGAAGCAGACTGCTGGTGCATACTCTTTCATACAAAAAACTGGGTTTAGTATACTAGATTCATTAATAACTGAGGACAAATGATTATATGTTAAATATTTTAGAGAGATTTTCAATAACTAAAACTTGAGAGCTTAAACATTGGAGTTTGTCTATCTATGAAACCCACTTTATCTCTCTAGAATTAAGAGAGAAGCAAATTCAAAAAAAAATCTTTTGTTCTTCCTATTCTTCTACTCTCCTTATTTAACTTATTCTTATTATTCTTCTTATTATTTTTAGTCTTTTTATACTTCTTATTCATCTTATTTTTATTATTCTTCTTATACTCTTTATTCTTCTTTTTCGTGTTATTAAAGATAATCTTTTTATTCTTATTATTCTTATCTTCTTATCCTTTTTATTCTTTTTATTCTTATTATTCTTTTAATTCTTCTTATTCTTTTTATTCTTTATATTCTTCTTATTCTTCTTATTCTTCTTTTATTTATTATTCTTCTTATTCTTCATATTCTTCTTATTTTTCTTATTTTTCTTATTCTTCTTATTCTTCTTATTCTTCTTATTTTTCTTATTTTTCTTATTCTTCTTATTCTTCTTATTCTTCTTATTCTTATTATTCTACTTATTCTTCTTATTCTATGTATTCTTCTTATTCTTCTTATTATTCTTAGTATTCTTTTTCATTGTATCCTTTGTATTCTTCTTATTATTTTTATTGTTCTTTTTATTCTTTTTATTTTTTTTATTCTTTTTATTCTTTTTATTCTTTTTCTTCTTTTTCTTCTTTTTATTCTTTTTATTCTTTTTCTTCTTTTTCTTTTTTTTCTTCTTTCTCTTCTTTCTCTTATTTCTCTTCTTTCTCTTTTTTCTCTTCTTTTTCTTCTTTTTCTTCTTTTTCTTCTTTTTCTTCTTTTTCTTCTTTTTCTTCTTCTTCTTATTATTTTTATTATTCTTTTTCTTCTTTTTATTCATTTTCTTCTTTTTCTTCTTTTTCTTTTTTTTTCTTATTCTTCTTAATCTTCTTTTTATTCTTATTCTTTTTATACTTCTTATTTTTCTTATCTTTCTTATTTTTTTTATTTTTTTTATTCTTCTTATTTTCCTTATTCTTCTTTTTCATGTTATTCATGATAATCTTTTTATTCTTGTTATTCTTATTTTCTTATCCTTTTTATTCTTCTTATTCTTATTATTCATTTTATTCTTCTTATTCTTCTTTTCTTATTATTTTTCATATTCTTCTTTTTCTTCATATTCTTTTTTTTAAGGTTTGTTTTATTATTATTATAACCCTCTCTTTTGGCGGAGGAATACCATTTTTACAAGCTAAGATCTACCCCTTTCCCTTTTACACCCACTTACAAAATAAATAAAATAAACGAGCCATAACATTCTAACATTTAATAAAAGCCCATGGTAGACTTTCATAGACTGGAATTTGAGTTGGATTTTTTCTAAGCCACTGGCTATTTTTGCTAAAATGGAAGAATTTTCCATCTAAATTTTATGGCTTATCTTAATCTCCTCAGCTTACTCCTTTCCTTAGTTTCTGGTGGTCTCTATATGACCAGGACCTTCCACGTTCCTTATGCTTTGTAGAAAGTTCTTTTACTTTCGTTGACTTGTCCATGCTACTTTTGTCCGAGACTCGCTTTGTAGACAAGTACACCAGCAATCTCTAACTCCCCTCCAGCATCTACCTCTCTTGCACAGCCCCTTATACACCCATATGATAGATCAAACAAACAACAAGCACAGACAAACACCCAACAGACTCTAACTCGATATGAAACAAATCCACTTTTCTTTATATTCTTCTAATTCTTCTAATTCTTCTAATTCATCTTATTTTTCTTATTCTTCTTATTCTTCTTAATCTTCTTATTCTTATTATTATTCTTTATCTTCTTATTCTTATTATTCTACTTATTCTTATTCTTCTTATTCCTACTTATTCTTCTTAATCTTTTTATTCTTCTTAGTATTCTTTTTCATCTTATTCTTCGTATTCTTTTTATTCTTCTTATTCTTCTTATTTTTTTTATTCTAATTCTTCTTATTCTTGGTTCTTTTTATTTTTCTTATTCCTCTTATTCTTCTTTTAGTTTAATTCTTGTAAAAGTTCTTATTCTTCTTATTCTTATTATTCTTTCTATTCTTTTTATTCTTTTATTCTTTTTATTCTTTTATTCTTTTTATTATTCTTATTTTTTTTATATCTTAGTCTTCTTATTCTTCTTTATATTGTTATTCTTATTATTCTACGTATTCTTCTTATTTTTCTTATTCCTACTTATTCTTCTTATTCTTCTTATTCTTCTAAGTATTCTTTTTCAATTTATTCTTCGTATTCTTCTTATTTTTGTTTTTATTCTAATTCTTCTTATTCTTGGTATTCTTTTTATTCTTCATATTCTTATAAATCTTATTATTTTATTATTTTCCTTATTCTTTTTATTATTCTTATTCTTTTTATTATTCTAATTCTTTTTATTATTGGTATTATTCTTATTTTACTTATTCTTCTCATTCAATATTATTGTTATTATTCTAATTAATCTTATTATTCTTCTTATTCTTATTATTTTTCTTATTCATCTTATTTATTTATTTTTCTAATTCTTATTATTCTTATTCTTCGTATTATTTTAGTCTTCATATTCTTCATATTCTTTTTTTATTCTTATTCTATTTTTCTTCTTATTCTTCTATTATTCTTATTATTCATAATATTCTTTTTCTTTTTTTTCCTTCTTATTCTTCGTATTCTTCTTATTCAATTTATTCTTCATATTCATCTTATTATTCTTATTCTTCTTATTATTATTATTTTTCTTTTTATTCTTTTTTTTCTTATTATTTTTATTCTTCTTTTTCAAACTAGCCATCTTTTTCTTTTTTTTTGTTTCTTATTCTTCTTATTCTTTTTATTCTTTTTATACTTTTTATTCTTCTTATCATACTTATTCTTATTATTCATTTTATTCTTCATTTCTTCTTTTTATAATTATTCTTTTCATTATTTTCATTAATCTTATTCTTCTAATTTTTTTATTCTTTTATTCTTTTATTTATTATTATTCATCTTTTTCATGCTATTCTTGTTATAATTCTTATTCTTATTATTTTTATCTTCATTTCATTTTTATTCTTCTTATTCTTCTTATTCTTATTATTCTACTTATTCTTATTAATCTTCTTATTCTTTTTTTTATTCTTCCGATTCTTCTTATTATTCATATTCTTTTTATGCTTTTTATTCTTTTTATTCTTCAGATTATTTTTTTTTATTCTTATTCTTCTCATTCTTCTTATTCTTCTAATTTTTCATATTCTTCTTATTGTTATAATTATTATTATTAATCTTCTTCTTCTTATTCTTATTATTATTCTTATTATTCTTATTATTCTTATTATTCTTATTCTTAGTATTCTTCTTATTCTTATTCTTAGTATTCTTCTTATTCTTATTCTTAGTATTCTTATTATTATTATTTTTCTCATTTTTTTTATTCTTCTTATTCATCTTATTATTCTTATTCTTATTATACTTCTTTTTCATGCTATTCTTTTTATTCTTCTTATTCTTATAATTCTTCTAATTTTTCTTATTCTTCTTATTCATCTGATTCATCTTATTCTTCTTATTCTTATTTTTCTTCTTATTATTCTTATTCTTCTTATTTATTTTTTTCTTCTAATTTTTCTTATTCTTCTTTTTCTTATTATTTTTCTTATTCTTTTTTTCTTCTTATTCTTTTTATTTTATTATTCTTGTTTTCTTCTGATTCTTCTACTCATTTTCCATGCGATTCTTATTATTCTTCTTATTCTTATTATTATTCTAATTTTTCTTATTATTCTTATTCTTCTTATCTTTCTTATTTTCTTTATTTTTTTTATTCTTCTTATCCTTTTTTTTTCTTTTTCTTCTTATTCTTGTTTTTTTTTATTATTCTTGTTATTCTACTTTTTCATGTTATTTCTTGTTATTATTCCTATTCCTTTTATTCTAATATTCTTATCAATATTATTCTTCTTTTTCTTCCTATTCTTATAATTCTTATTATTTTATTATTCTTATTATTCTTCATATTCTTTTTATTATTCTTATTATTTATATTATTCTTATTCTTTTTTTTCTAATTATTCTTATTATTCTTAATATTCTTCTTATACTTTTTATTCTTCGTTTTCTTCTTATTCTTCTTGCTATTCTTATTATTCTTATTCTTCATATACTTCTTATTCATTTTATTTAAATTATTATTATTCTTCTTCTAATTTTTCTAATTTTTTTTATTCAAATTCATTTTATTCTTCTTATTCTGTATCTTCTTATTATTCTAATTATTATTCTTATTCTTCTTATTCTTCTAATTCTTTTAATTCTTATTATTCTTATTATTCTTTTTATTCTTCTTATTCTTCTTTTTCTTATAATTATTCTTATTTATTTTATTATTCTTATTATTCTTATTCATCTTATTATTCTTATTATTCTTATTATTCTTATTCATCTTATTTTTCTTATTCTTCTTATTCATCTTATTCTCATTTTTATTAAATTATTGTAATACTTCTTATTCTTCTTATTCTTCTTATTCTTCTTATTCTTTTTATTCTTCTTATTCTTCTTATTCATCTTATTCTTATTATTCTACTTATTCTTTTTTTTTGTATTCTTTCTATTCTTCTTATTCTTCGTATTCTTCTTATTTTTCTTATTCTTCTTATTCTTCTTATTTTTCTTATCATTCTTATTCTTCTCATTTTTTGTATTCTTCTTTTTCTTCTTATTCTTCTTATTTTTATTATTCTTCTTATTCTACTTTTTCGTATTATTATTGTTATTATTCTTATTCTAAGTATTCTTATCTTCTTATCCTTTTTATTCTTTTTATCCTTCTTAATCCAATTATTCATTTTATTCTTTTTATTATTCTTATTCTTAGTATTAATCTTATTCTTCTTATATTTCTTCTTCATATTATTCTTCTTATTCTTTTAATTTTTCTTATTCTTCTTATTCTTCTTCTTTTTCTTATACTTCATATTCGTCCTAATCTTGTTATTGTTTTTATTCTTCTAATTTTTCTAATTTTCAATTTCTTCTTATTCATTTTTTTAATCATTTTATTCTTTTTTATACTTTTTATTCTTCTTATTCTTATAATTCTTATTATTTTCATTATTTTTCTTAATCTTATTATTCTTCTTTTTCTTCTTTTATATTATTCTTCTTATTCATTTTTTTCTTCTTATTCTTTTTATTATCTTTATTCTTTTTATTCTTCTCTTTCTTCTTATTGTTATTATTCTTATTCATCTTATTAGTTTATTTTTTAATTCTTCTTATTTTTCTTATTCTTTTATTCTTATTATTCTTCTTATTTTTTCTTCTTATTCTTCTTTGTCATCTCATTCTTCTATTATCCTTGTTATTATTTTCTTCTTTTTATTCTTATTTTTTTTTCTTATTATTCTTCTTATTCAACTTATTCTTCTTATTCTTCTAATTCTTCTTATTCTTATTATTCTTATTATTCTTATTATTCTTCTTATTCTTTTTATTCTTCTTATTCATCTTATTCTTCTTATTTCTCTTATTCATCTATTTCTTCTTATTATTCTTATTCTTCTTATTCTTCTTATTCATCTTATTATTCGTATTCTTATTATTCTTCATATTCTTCATATTCTTCTTATTCTTCATATTCTTCTTATTCTTCTAATTCTTCTAATTCTTATTATTCTTATTATTCTTCTTATTCTTATTAATATTATTATTCATCTTATTCTTTTTATTCTTCTTATTCTTTTTATTCATCTTATTTTTATTATTCTTCTTATTCATCTAATATTTCTTAATCTTCTTTTCATTTAATTCTTCTAATACTTATTAATCTTCTTATTTTAATTTTCATATTATTCTTTTTATTCTTTTTATTCTTTTTATTCTTTTTATTCTTTTTATTCTTATTATTCTCTTATTCTTATTATTCTTCTTTTTAATCTTATTCTTCTAAATCTTCTTATTTTTTGTATTCTTCTTATTCATCTTATTCTTATTCTTCTTATTCTTCTTATTCTTCTTATTCTTCTTATTCTTTATATTCTTCTTATTCTTCTTATTCTTCTTTTTCTTCTTAATGTTCTTATTCTTCTTTTTCTTCTTATTCTTTTTTTTCTTCTTATTGTTCTTTTTCTTCTTATTCTTCTTATTCTATTTATTCTTCTTCTTTTTATTATTCTTCTAATTCTTCTAATTCTCCTTATTATTATTATTATTATTATTATTATTATTATTCTTCTTCTTCTTATTCTTTTTATTCATCTTTTTTTTTATTATTCTAGTTATTCATCTTATAATTTTATTCTTCTTTTTGTTTAATTCTTCTAATACATCTTATTCTTCATATTTTACTTTTATTATTATTATTTTTATTCTTTTATTCTTTTTATTCGTATTATTCTTCTTATTATTCTTATTCTTCTTATTCTTATTATTAATCTTATTCTTCTTAATCTTCTTATTCTTTTTCTTCTTATTCTTCTTATTCTTCTTATTCTTATTATTCTTCTTATTCTTTTTTTTTCTGATTCTTTTTATTTTCTTATTCTTATTTTCTTCTTATTCTTCTTATACTTCTTATCCATGCTATTCTTGTTATTCTTCTAATTCTTCTAATTTTTTTTATTCTTCTTATACTTATTATTTTTTCTTATTATTCTTATTCTTCTTATTCTTCTTATTCTTCTTATTCTTCTTATTCTTTTTATTCTTCTTTTTTTATTATTCTTATTCTTCTTCTTTTTCATGTTATTCTTGTTATTATTCTTATTCTTTATATTCTTATCTTCTTATCCTTTTTATTCTTTTTATTCTTTTTATTCTTCCTATTCTTATTATTCTTCTTATTCTTCAAATTCTTTTTATTCTTCTTATTCTTCTTATTCTTTTTTTTTCTTCTTGTTCTTCTTATTCTTGTTATTCTTCTTTTACTTCTTATTCTTCTTATTATTCATATTCTTCCTATTTTTCTTATTCTTCATACTATTGTTATTCTTCTTATTCTTCAAATTCTTCTTATAATTCTTATTCATTCTATTCTTGTTATTGTTTTTATTCTTCTATTTTTCTAATTTTTTTTCTTCTAATTCATTTTATTCTTTTTTATTTTTATTATTCTTCTTATTCCAATTTATTCTTCTTATTCTTTTATTCTTCTTTTTATTATTCTTATTCATTTACTCATTTAATTATTATTATTCTTCTTATTCATCTTATTATTCTTATTATTCTAATTCATCATTTTTTTCTTATCCTTTGTATTCATCATATTCTTCTTTTTGTTTAATTCTTCTAATACTTATTATTCTCCTTATTCTTCTTATTGTTTTATTCTTCTTATTCTTATAATTCTTCTTATTCTTCTTATTATTCTTCTTATTATTCTTCTTATTTTTTTCTTCTTATTATTTTTATTCTTCTTATTTTTGATTATTCTTCGTATTCTTCTTATTCTTACATGGAAACCATTACATGGATTTTCGCTAGAGTAGATATCACGAAGTTATGGGCAAGCTCCTTCATAGTATCGATCTCTAAAAAGGATAGTCTCTAGAAATGTGAGGATTATGGGCCTATCAGCTTTTGTAACACTATATACAATATCCTAACAAAATTGCTTCAGAATAGACTAACCATGGTTTTAAGTACTATAATATCAGCCGAGCAAGCAGTTTTTGTCAAAAATTGATCGATGACAGAAAATATTAATTTATCCGTAGAAATGATGAGAGAAATAGGAGTTAAGTCAAGAGGACACAATGCAATATTTAAATTAGATCTGTCAAAGGCTTTTGATAGAGTGGAATGGGCCACTCTATGCTTTGTAATGAGAAAGATGGATTTCTCTGAATTTTTGATATATCTTATTTATAGATGTGTTTCAAGCGCATGGGTGAAAATACTAATAAATGGTTAGGCATGCAGAGAGTTCAAACCTATAAGAGGACTAAGATAGGAAGATCCACTTTTTCCCTCCCTATTCAATATATATCTAACTCTTAATTGTAAACTTAAAAAAGGAAATGAGCAAGTGCAAGATCCTAGACTCTAAACAACCGAGAAATACCTCAACCATGTGCTAATTAGCATACGCAGAAGATGTAATTATCTTCTCGAATGCTAACAGGGAATTTATTAGAAATATGATGGGATTACTTCAAGAAATGGAGGAGGAAACTGGGAAAATGCTGAACAAAAATAAATGTCAATTTATTATTGCAAACAAAGCAACGGGGACCATAACTCAAAAAATAAAAAGGACAACATGCTTTTCACAAAAGGAAGGGGCTTTAATGTACTTGAGTTGCCTAATATACGAGGGCAGATTGAAGGAGGAATATTTAGCATTTCTTGTGGAAAGGATGAGAAAGAAAATCATGGGATGGAAAGAGAACTTGCTAAGCATGGCATGTAGAGCTACATTAATCATGCACGTACTTCAAAGTTTGTTAGTATACATTTTAATGTTGGTCCAGCTACCTAAAATGATTATAAAAAAAACTAGAAAAAAAATGGCTAATTTTTTATGGGGCAAAAAGGAAGGAAAACCTAAGTTGCATTGGAAAAAATGGGAAGATCTATGCTTCCCTAAAGAGGAGGCTGGATTAGGGTTCACGAGACTAAATGACTTAGCTAAAGCTTAGGCTTGTAAGAATTGGTGGAGTCTAAAAAATACTAACATTATTTGGGCTGATTATATAAAATATAGATATAAGTTAAGAAGTAAGTCATCTAAAGAACTAGTAAAGGTGTCTAAATGTTGGAAGCTAATGAAAAAGTAGCAAAACATAGTAGAAAACACTCGATCTTAGTTAATAGTGGATGAAAATAGACCTTGAATGCTCAAGGAAGATTTTCTCTAAAAAGTGCAAAAAATCTAGTAAGGAAGAAAAGAGTGTAAAGATATTTTCAAAGGGGCATGAGAAAAGAAAATCCCATAGAAGATAAATGTCTTCATGTGGAGGGCTCTATTGAATTCCATTCTGTTAGATGATAATATTCATAGGAGAGGTATAAAATTAGCATCTAGGTGTGAATGTTGCTTAGAGAACATAGAAAGTATAGATCATCCGTTCTTCACAAGAAAGATAGCTTTAGAAGTATGGAATAAGCTGAAAACAGAGGTAGGAATGAGAAATAAAGAGCTTGCTACATGAAAATGTTGATTTAGCTAGGGAATTATAGCTAGGGATCAATCCCTAGCTAAATTGCGAGGGATTAGCTAGGGAATAGCAAAGGATTTACAATTTTTCATTGAAATAAAAATTTATAATGGATTAGCGAAGGAAAATTTTCATAAATTTTGCTAAAGAAAAGTGAAGAATTTAGCGATGGATTTAGCGATGGATTAGCGACATAAAATTTTCCTAAATTCTGCTCAAGAAAAGTGGAGAATTTAGTGATAGGTTTAGCGATGGATTAGCGACGGAAAATTTTCGTAAATTCTGCTCAAGAAAAGTGGGGAATTTAGCGACAGATTTAGTGATATAATATCACTAGCTAATAAGATCCTTAACTTAGCGACGGATTTAGCGAGGAAATATCCCTAGCTAATAAAATCTATAATTTAAGCTATGTAAGTAGTGATAGATTTTCTCTAGCTAATAAAATCTATAAATTAGCTATGGAGTTATCGATAGATTTTCCCTAGCTAATAAAATCTATAATTTAGCTATGAAATTAGCGACGAAATTTCCCTAGCTAATAAAATCCATAATTTAGCTATGATTTTAGCGACGGATTTTCCCTAGCTAATAAAATTCATTATTAAGTTACGGATTTAGCGATGGATTTTACCCAGCTAATAAAATCCATAATTTAGCGATGGATTTAGCGATGGAATTTCCCTAGCTAATAAAATTCATAATTTAGTGATGGATCTAGCAATCGAATTTCTCTAGCTAATTTAATCCGAAATATAGCAATGGATTTTCCCTACCTAATAAAATAAGTAATTTAGTGACTGATTTAGCTATGGAATTTCTCTAGCTAATTAAATCAGGAATTTAGCGATGGATTTTCTTTAGCTAATATAATTAGTAATTTAGTGACGGATTTAGCGACAGATTTTCTCTAGCTAATAAAATCCTGAAAATAGCTATGAATTTTGAGACGGAATTTCTCTATCTAATAAAATATGGATTTTAGCTATAGATTTAGCGATTGAATTTCTCTAGCTATTTACATCCGAAACATAGCGACAGATTTCAATGATGGAATTCTCTAGCTAATTACATCCAGAACATAGCTATGGATTTTAGCGATAGAATTTCCCTAGCTAATTACATACTAAAAATAGTAACCGATTATAGCAACAGAACTTCCCTAGCAAATTACTTCCTGAATATAGCGATAGATTTTTGTGATAGATCTTCACTAGCTAATTAAATCCGGAATATATCAATGGATTTAGCGACATAACTTTTCTAGTTAATTAAATCCGGAATATAACGATGGATTTAGTGACTCAAC
The DNA here is from genome assembly GCA_029783825.1 of Sapria himalayana. Classification (NCBI taxonomy): domain Eukaryota; kingdom Viridiplantae; phylum Streptophyta; class Magnoliopsida; order Malpighiales; family Rafflesiaceae; genus Sapria; species Sapria himalayana. Next base: position 180,850 of record JAREIK010002300.1, on the reverse strand, counting down.
TTTCCTAGCTAATTAAATCCCAAACATAGAGACATAATTTCTCTAGCCAATATTTAATTATTTAATTTTTTTAAAATTTATTATTAGTTTTAATATTTTATTTAATTTTGTTTATTAAGTATATGTTAATGGTCTATAGATGAGCAATCCTTGAAAGATACATTTTCCTCGTAAAATCATAACAAATGATATTATAAATAAATAATTTTAAAAATATAAAAATGCAAAAAAAAATTATATTAATAAAGACTAAAATAATTATTTTTATGATGTATTAATTTTTTAAATAAATAAACAAAAAAATTTTTATAAAATTTTTAATTAATAAACTAAATAATTTATATTAAAGTAACATTAAATAATAAATTCAATAAGTATAATATTTTTTTTTGATATTTTAAAAATTAAATTAATATACATTAAATTGTTACCAATTTAAATGTAAATTAATTCATTGCATGATAAAATAGAAAATATTTTCAAAAATATCTGAATTAACAAAAAAACTACTAAATATTAATATAATTATAAGTATTGAAAAATTTTATGATTATAGAAAACTTTTAAAAAAATAAATATTACAAAATTTGAAAATCTTGAAATATAATAAAAATATAATTTTTTTCTAAAAAGTTAAAAGAAAATAAAATAATAATTATAAATAAATACATAATAGTTTGCTACTACTAAAATTTATAAAAATTAAATAATTGAGTAATATTTTTACAATTAGCTTTTAACATTAAGTTTTTATTAAAATAATAAATATAATTGTTTTAAATTATCTTCTCACTATAAGAAATTTTTGAATTTTAAAAATTTTTAATGAAATCAAATATATGAAATTTTATGCCTTTAAAATTATTTCATATTATCTACATAAAAATTATTATGAATTCTTAAAAATTTATAACCATACAATAAAAATTTTTATATATATTTTAACATTAAGCATATTTTATAACTTTTAGGCGAGTGGTTAGAAGACAAATCATCTTTTCATTTATGTCTTGTTATATGAAGTTTGTTAATTTTGTACCTATTTGATATTTTTTTAAGGCTAAACATATATATTTTTTAATTGTTTATATATTTATTATTTAATTAATATTATAATAAAAAATTATAATGTATTTGTTTTTCATTTGTACCTTGCTACATGCACATTAATTTTGTTGAAAAAATTTTGATATTAAATAAAATTAATAAGTATTTTTGTATTATATATATATTGTTTATTTAATGTTTTAATAATTAAAAATATAAATATTTTCCTAAAATATACATTCTGTCTCTCAACGCCAACACATCTCTAACAAGTGAACCGAATTCATCCACATTTTGCCATCTATCTATTGATGCCGATGCAAAAATATTTAATCGAGGTTTAAGTATTAATTTGTTATTTGATTTGAGGTACGTTTTATATAATTATTCTTCATTGATTATCTTGGATTGCTTAATCGAAGATTAAGCTTGTGCGTATTGATTCTGTTATTTATTCTTTCCAAAATTCTTCTTTTTTATTCACCATGGTTTGCTTGGATTGCATTTGGATTTTTATTCATATTCATACTTCATGCACCTGAGATATAATGAGTTGTCATTGTGTAGATTTTGATGGTGCATAGTAGGTATTTTGAATTAATAACAACATCAATATACATAACTATATACAATATACAAAAAGAGTATATATAAATATAAGTGTTTTTTATATAAGTGTATTTAAACATAACTATATCTATATAACTATAAAAACAATATACATAAACTATTTAAACATAACTATGTCTATATAATTCGAATTTCTTATATAAGTGTACTTTACTATATCTATATAACTATAAAAATAGTATACATAAACATAACTAAATATAAATATAACAATTTATATTTATATATATATATATATATATATATATATATATATATAACTATTTATAAATGTATTTAACAATATGTATATAAACATATTACTATATATAAATGTATTTATCTACATTAATATACATAATCATATATAAACAGTATAAATAAATAGGATAAGGTATGCTGACTTGATTTAACATCAATATACATAACTATATATAAGAAGTATACATAAATAGTATACATAAACATAAATGTATTTTATATAAGTGTATTTAAACATGTCAATACATCAATATGCATGTGTGATAAAATTCGAATTTCTTATACAGGTGTATTTTACTATATCTATAACTATAAAAATAGTATACATAAATATTACTATATATAAATATAACAATGTATATTTAATATACATACATACATATATATATATATATATAACTATATTTAAATATATTTAACAATATGTATATCAACATATTACTAAATATAAATGTATTTATCTATATTAATAAACATAACTATACATAAATAGTATACATAGGCAATATAAGGTATGCCGACATGATATCTACATCAATATACATAACTATATACATAAATAGTATACATAAACATAAATGTATTTTATATAAGTGTATCTAAACATAACTATACATCTATATGCATGTGTGATATAATTCAAATTTCTTATAAGTTTATTTTACTATATCTATAACTATAAAAATAGTATACATAAACATTACTATATATAAATATACAACATATATTTAATATACATATATATATATATATATATATAACATATATAAATATATTTAACAATATGTATATCAACATATTACTATATATAAATGTATTTAACTACATCAATACCAATATATAGTCATATGTCTAAATATATATAATTACATGAAAAAATATATATAACTACATCTACAACATGTATAACTACATGCTTTGGAAACTTAATATTCATTCATATCACTCATCTCATTCATACATGTTTTTTTGGATATTGTATAAATCTTTATCATTTTCCCATATATTTTAAGACCTTAAATTTAATTCTTTCATTCTTAAATATTTTTTTATTGTATTTTTATATGTTTGTATAAATCATTATTATTTAATATGTTTAGGGTTTGTATTTTTGTTTAACTTAATATCATTTAACTAAAATTGATTTCTAAAAAAAAGTTCATTTGTTAAAATTCATTTTGTAATTTTCAAAACAAATAACAATATGTTTGTGTAAAAAATATTATAAAAATTTCTAAAATATATATGTGATGTAATCTCACATTAATTTTGAGAAGAAAAATACTTGAGCACATAAATATTAACATGTTCCACAAATTCGTGAGTGTAGGAGCAAAAAGTGACATTATTATAAGATACAACTAATCTTCCATCTATAACACTTTTCCTATAAATTTGATCAGAGTAATACTTGCAATGATAAAGGTTCATTCAATACAAACTAACATGGTGTTGCATTTTCATTCAATACTTTAATTTGTTCAAATAAAGAAATCTATCTAATAACTTCTTCAACAACTCTTAAATCTTCTTTTTCTAGTCTTGATAAGTTATTTTCATTTTTGATTATGTATACATTTCTTATCTAATATCTCTAGTTAAAACTATTGTAATAGTTAAATCCATCAAATAAATCTAGGGCTGACATCTTACTTTTCTATGAGATATTTGATTATAGAATATTTAATATATACTATGACTTTGGTCCTCACTAAATTTGATATTAATTTGCCAAAATAAAATATTGTTGATACAAGTTCTTTCTCTATAATGGTGTAATTCAATTGGTCATTGTAGAGTGTGTTGTTATCATAGTATATGATAACAATTTATAAATATTTGTATAACTATATAAAACTTTTAATAATTATATTTAACTATATTTGTAACTATGTAAACTATTTTTTTAACTATATTAATAACTATATATAATTATTTTTTTAACTATATAAAATTTTATAACTATATGAGTAATTCTATATAACTATATTTTTAAAAAATATATCATATGTATGATAATATATAACTATATTAATTGTATTTAACTATACGTATAACTATAAAAATATTATATATAACTATATCTTTAACTACATACATATTTATAACTATATGTGTATAATTATATATAAATATTTGTATATCTATGTAATACTCTATATAATTAAATATAACTATATTTGTATCTATGTATACATATATGTATTCATATAATTAAATCTATATATTTATTTATAACTTTGTATATATGTATCTATAACTACTTATAACTATTTGTATGAATATATTTATATATAATTATATGTTTAACTATATATAACTCTATTTTTAATTATATATACTATAGGTATAAGAACATATAGAAGTTGACCTCCTCTCTGGTGACCATCTCTTGAGGTCTATTGATTCTTTTTTTTTCTCATAAGATCTCTTTACTGCCATACAACAAAGGGATTGAGATTTAGTGGAAGAAATGAGGTTTACGTCCACAAAGATATTTAGAAGGCTGTTTGCCAACAATGAGATGAGGATTTTGATGCTTGGTCTTGATGCTTGCGGAAAGACAACTATTCTATATAAGTTGAAGCTTGGTGAAATTATCACCACAATTCCTATTATTGTCTTCAATGTAGAGACTGTTAAATACATAAACATCAATTTCACTGTGTGGGATGTTGGGGGTAAAGACAAGATTCGCCCTTTCTTTGAGGGATTACGTCCAAGATACCCAAGGTCTCATTTTTGTGGTGGATAACAATGACAAAGATAGAGTAGTTGAAGCCAAAGATGAGTTGCGTAGGATGCTAAATGAGGAAAAGCTTTGAGATGCAGTTTTGTTGGTGTTTGCCAATAACTAAGATCTTCCCAATGAGATGAATGCATCTGAAATTACTGACAAGCTAGGATTTCACTCTCTTCTCCAATGCCAATGGCACATTCAGAGAACTTGTGCTACATCTGGCAAGGGCCTCTATGAGGGTCTTGATTGGCTTTCCAATTACATTGCCAGCAAATCATAATTAATTTTAGCAGGAATAGGCAAACTTTGTTGCCATATATGGATGTGGATCTAATCTTTGCATATTTTGCTTGAGTTTTGTTCTGTTATGTGGATGACATCATCTATTTCTAGAGAGATTCTAATTGTATTTATATTTATATATTGCACGCTTGAAATACAAGACCACATTTACTTTGGTCTGATTTGTTGTAAGCCAAACTGGTTTGTTTCTTGTTTTGTGTCTTTTTGCCATTGGATCCCAAAGGCACAAGAAAATATAACTATAAATAATTATCTTTGACTATATGTAAAACTATAAAATATTATACATAACTATATTTAAAAATATAATTAATAACATATAATTAATATACATTTTTATATATTACTATATAAAAATGTGTTTTACCATATATACCTATAGATAACTATATGTATATCTATATAAAATTATATATAAAAATATATATACCTACATGTATAAATATAAGTATAACTATATGTGTAACTATATGTATAACCACATGTAACTATATTTATAATTACATGTAATAACTTACAATATTATATTTAACTATATGAGTATAACTATGTAAAAATATTTCTATAACTATATATAAATATTTGTATAACTATATAACACTCTACAACATTAAATATAACTATATTTATAACTATGTGTGTATATATATATATATATATATATATATATATATATATGTAAATCTATATATTTATTTATACTTTATATATTTATGTATAACTATTTGTATAAATATATTTATATATAACTATATGTTTAAATATATCAAAATATTAATAGCTATATATACTATATGTATACTAACATTTAACAATAAATAATTGTATCATATTATATATATAACTATAAAAGCTTTATACATAACTATATTTAATATACATTTGTATATATTAGTATATAAAAATGTATTTTACTATATTTATACCTATACATATCTATATGTATAAATATATAAAATTATATGAATACATATATATACCTACATGTATAAATATAAGTATAACTATACGTGTAACTATATATATAACCACATGTAACTATATTTATAATTACATGTATTAAAACTTTATGTTTAATTATATGTGTATAACTATATATAAATATTTGTAAAACTAAATAAAACTTTATATAATTTAATATAATTATATTTTTAACTATTTATACATATATGTATACATATTTGTAAATCTATATATTTGTTTATAACATTGTATATATTTACGTATAACTAAATATAACTATTCGTATATATATATATATATATATAACTAAATGTTTAATGATATATAAATTAATATAACTATATATATTATATGTATAATAACATATAACTATAAATAATTCTATCTTACTATATGTATAACTATAAAAACTTTGTACATAACTATATTTAAATATATAATTAGCAACATTTATTTAACATACATTTTTATATATTAGTATCGAAATGTATTTTAGTTTATCGATACCTTTACATAACTATATGTATAAATATATGAAATTATATGATAAAATATATATACATACATGTATAAATATAAGTTTAAATATACGTGTAACTATATGTATAACCACATGTAACTATATTTATAATTATATGCATAAAACGACCTTACTTGAACAGGATCAGTTCTATAGGTTGTACTGCATTGTCGTATAAAAAAAATATAATTATATGCATAAAAACATACAACATAATGTTTAACTATATGTGTATACCAATATATAAATATTTGTATAACTATAAAAAACTCTATATAAATAAATATAACTTTATTTTTATTTATCTATACCCATGTAAATCTATGTAATTGTTTATAACTTAGTATACATTTATTTATATTTACTTATAACTACTTGTATGCATATATCTATATATAATTATATGTTTAACTAAATGTAACTATTTATAACTACATTTACTATATGTATCCTAACATAAAATTATATATGGGATAATACTAATTTGATGGACTAACTTGAAATAAAATGGCTAAAGATATAATATCAACAATATGTAAGTACATAGCATAAGAGTGTATGTTGATCAGACTCATATATGGTATAATACATATAAGGGTCGTACTCTTACCTAATCCCAGCCCTTGGGCCTCAGGCTCAAATATGAACTTATGTATAACAAAAGATGGAATTTTTGATAGGTTTGTATAAAAGAAATTTTATTTTCTTTTTTTCTTCATTCTAACACAACTCTCTATGTGTCTCTCTCTCCCTTTATAATTCTTTCTATCATTCTCTTCCTCTTTTTCTTGATGTGTCAAATTCTCTCTCTTGTTTTTTTTCTTTTTTGCTCTTCTTTCTTGCTTGTTCTCTCTCTCTCTCTCCACCCCTCTTTCCACCCCCCCTCTCTCTCTCTCTTTCTCCCTCTCTCTCTCCCTCTCTCTCCCTCTCTCCTCCCCTCTCTCCCCCTCTCTCTCCCTCTCTCCTCCCCTCTCTCCCCCTCTCTCCCTCTCTCTCTCCCACCTTCTCTCTCCCTCTCTCTCTCTCACCCTCGTCTCCCCATTTCTTTCCCCACCTTATCTCTCTATCTCTCTCTCTCTCCTTCAACTTTAAATGTCTTTCATTTTTGCTTTATTTTCTTGTGCATTATCATATTTTGCACCCTTTATCTAGTATTATTGTGATATCTATTAATCTTTATCGTGCTAAAAATTGCTTTATATATTCATATAGATTCTGCAAATGCATTGCCTTAATATTCATGATATTTAATTTTTAAATATTTATCTATAAGTAATTTTATTTAATTATTTGTATATTTTGAAGTAATAAAATGTTTTATTCAAAATAATGATTGAGCATTATTTTTTGTAAATAAAACATGGAAAAATGAGTTTATATCATCAGTGAATGTATAGAAGGGTTATTAATGTATTTTTGAATAAAGATTTTTTGATTGGGCTTGAAATTTTCATCAATTTTGCATGTAGTCAATTAAGATTGATGGATGGAAAAAAAATTAAGTGTCCATGTAATCATCGCATGTGTCAGAATATCCCTTTTCATGATGCAAACATTATAAGATATCATTTGGCTAAATATGGCTTTGTGCCAAATTATTTTGTTTGGATTTATAATGGGGAAAGTACAATGGCTCTGTATATCGACCAAAATAAGTGTACTAAATCATTTGCTTGTGGTGAAGAATCATAAAACACATACCATAGAATGATCACGGAAGTTTCTATTGCTGACTTCAATATGGATTACGTGGATGAACCACCTAATCCTGAAGCTCAGAAATTTTATGAAATGCTTAAACTACAGATAAAGAGTTGTGACCTAGTTGTAAAATACATTCACAATTTTCATTTGTGGCTCGACTAATGAGCATTAAGTCAGAAAATCATATGTCTGAGAAATTATTTGATCAGGTGATAGAACTAATGAAGGAGGTTGTTATGGATAATAATTTGATCACTAACAACTTTTGCAACACTAAAAAGTTACTACAAGAAATGAGTCTACTAGTGGAAAAAATTGATTATTGTTTAAATGGATGTATGTTATATTGGAGCGGTTATAGTGATTTGATTAGCTGTAAGTTTTGTGATCATCCTCGATTTAGGAAGGCAACTCGTGTTGTATATACATGAAAAAAATTGAAGGCTGTCTTTAAGAAGATGTATTATTTTCCATTAATTCCTCGATTACAAAGACTATATGAATCAAATGTTATAACAAATGATATGAGGTGGCATTCAGAGCATGAGGTTGAAGAAGGGGTAATGCGTCATTTATCAGATTCACTTGCTTGGAAACATTTTAATTATTTACATCAAGATTTTGTAGTAGAAAGTCGAAATATGAGATTGGGTCTCTACACTGATGGATTCAGCCATTTGGGAAATCTAGACAATAGTATTCAACATTGCTAGTGATAGTGACGCCTTATAACTTGCCTCCATGGTTGTGTATGAAGGAGCAATAAATGTTTTTGTCGATATTGGTTCTAGGGCCAAAAAATCTAAAAGAAATGTTAGATGTTTTCTTACTGCCTTTTATTGCAGAGTTAAATCATTTTTGGGATATTGGCGTGAATACATATGATATCTCAAAGAAGTAAAATCTCATTATGCGGGCAGCCCATATGTGGACGGTGAGCAACTTTTCTGCATATTCAATGTTGTCTGGCTGGAGTACTACAGAATGATTCGCATGCCCGTATTCCATGACAAATTCTAATGCATTTACCCTCAAATTTAGTGATAAATAGTCATGGTTGATATGCATCGTAAGTTTCTACCTATGAATCATCCATTTCGAAGAAATAAAATAGCATTAAAAAAAATAAAACTGTGATGACAGTTGCACCAGCAGTTCGTTCAGGAAATGATATTATGACAGAGATTCAGAGTTTGGGTTTGAAGAAGGTAACTGAAAAGGATGCTACTGGAAGTAATGGACCAATAGGCAAAATATTTGGAAGGAGGAAACGTAGTATATTTTGGGAATTTCCTTATTGGAAGTCCAATTTAATTCATCATAACTTAGATATAATGCATATTGAAAAAATATGTTTGACAATGTTTTCAACATTATCCTTAATGTAGATGGAAAAATAAAAAACACTTTAAAATCAAGATAAGAGCTGAATGATTACTATCGGTGTCCTGAATTGAAACTGAATGAGACAACAAGAAAATCTCATAAAGCTTGTTACACACTTGATAAGAAGTCAAGAAAGATATTGCGTGAATGGGTTAAAAATTTGAAATTCCTTGATGGATATGTGTCAAATATGGGTAGATGCATGGATATGAAGAATCTTAAGTTATTTGGAATGAAAAGTCATGACTATCATATATTTATGCGGAGATTAATAGCAATTTCATTTCATAAATTACTTTCTCTAAGTGTTTGGAAGTTCCTTATAGAGATTAGTTTGTTTTTCAAATAGCTAACAGCAACCACAATCAAAATAGATGACATGGTGAGGCTGGAGAATGACATTCCACTTATTATTTGTAAGCTTGAACGGATATTCCCACCAAGTTTTTTTGACTCAATGGAGCATTTGCCGGTCCATTTGGCATATGAAGCAAGGATTGTAGGCCCAATGCAATACAGGTGGATGTATCCTTTTGAGAGTTAAATATATATAATTTTCAGTGTTTTATTATTTCCCACATAAAGTAATATTATAATTTAATATAATTAAATACCTAACATTGTGGTTGTAGGTATCTTCGTAAGTTGAAATTGAATGTTAGAAACAAGGAAAAAGTTGAAGGTTCAATTTGTAATGCATATTTAGTAGAAGAAGTATCATCATTTTGTTCTCATTATTTTGAGGATCATGTCAATACAAATAATAAAAATATGACACAGAATGATGAATGTCATGTGATGGTAGAAAATGATTCCGTGGACAAACTATCTATCTTCAAGCACCCTGGAAGAGCATTTGGAAGTGAAAAGATGTATGATAGTTGAAGAGTACAAAGCAACCCGAAACTATGTTTTATTTAATTATGAGGAGGTTGCACCATATATTGAGTATGTATACCCAAAATGGTTGCAGGTTTAATCATAGTTTAATTTTATCTTTAATATGAATTATTAAAAATTGATATACATCTTTCTCTCTCTTTTTATATTTGTGCAGTATTTATGTTGAGCAGTTAAAATTTAGGCAACCAGCAATTTCCAGCAATGATGTCGATTATATGCTAGAAATGGAATTTGTGAATTAGTTAACAAATTAATTGAGAATTATAAAGTTTTAATTTTTTGAATTATTTAATTTATTAGTATCTTTTATTTGTTAATATCATTTTTTTAATTTATATTACAAGTAATTGGTCCTTCAAATATTTCCATTCAGAATCTAAGTAAATGCCCATTTAGATATGTGACGACCTATCCTGGGTATTTTGTTAATTGATATAAAATTTACACAATCAGGCATTTCTTATAAAACAATAATGAATCGTGGTGTATGTATTAAAGGTTCAGGTTATAGTGTAGATGATATTGATTATTATGGTCAACTCAAAGAAATTATTGAGTTGGAGTATCATGGACTCAAAAATAACAAAATTGTATTATTTATGTGCGAGTGGTTTATCCTACATGAAATGTGGGCACAAAGATTCATTCGGATTATAAGCTAGTAGATGTTAACCATAAACATAGATATAATCAATATGAGCCATTTATTATGGTAGTTCAAGCCACTCAAGTATATTATTGTACATATCTGAGTTTATCTTGTGATAAAAAGATTTGTGGGCGATTTTTAAAATCAAAGCTCGATCAAAACATAAATATAATTATGATAGTTTAATAAAATTGGAAAGAATAAGTTTTCCTTATTTTATAATTATAAAACATAAATAATATTAAGGCACGATGGTTTGTGGCCTTGGTAGGATAACGTTAGATGGGGCTCACGAGCCATCCTAACCCCGACTCTTGTGATTTAAGCATTTAGTAAACAAAATTGTATAAATAAACGATATAATGGATTAAGATAGGTACTAGGGGTATATTGCAATAGGGTAGAAAGATAATTGTATAATTTCCTAGCTGTGTGTTAGTTGTTTAAATGTGCAGGAGACAGCAAAAAGCAAAGTAGAATATAGAGGAAGGGTTATACAGATTAATGGCATGGAAGAAGTTCAATTCTCCCTTGCTTTATGCAAGATGATGCTTGTTTGTATGATAGGGTTCGGCCAAGATATTGTATTTCTTGACAGGAATAAAGCTAGAGGTAAAATTAAATTACAAAGAGGCAGAAGCAAGAAGAAGTTTTAATATGATTTAGAAGTGAGAGAAAGTTAGAATGTTATTTAGAAGTAGAGGCAGAATATAATATGATTTATTGTGTGTATGGATATGGTTTGTACTATGTGGATTTGTTTTAAGAGAGGTAGATAGAGGGAAACAAGTTAGAGGCTTATGCAAAAGGAAAATTAGCTCAAGGGAGGAGGAGGATACAACTTTACCTGCAGATCCTACTAATTGTTGGTTGGCAGGCTATTTTTCCATGTTGTTTTTGTAGAGGGAGAGGCTAGCTTAGTGTGCCCTCTGTATGTTTTTTGATTTATCAGGATGTAAATCTAAACACAGAAGAGACATACATAGAGCCAGAAGAGGGAGGAGAAAAAGGCACAAAAGCAACAAGGGGGAAGGAGAACAGAAGCAGATTTTATCTTATAGATTATATGGATGCTACTTGTTTGCATGGTGTGGTTTTGTTGGTTGTATGTTGGTATGTCAGGTAGGCAGAACATGAGGGTCAGAACAGAGACAGATACACGAGGGAATCAAGTTAGATGTTGATGCAAAAGGCAAATTAGTTCAAGGGAGGAGGAGGATAAAGCTGTACCTGCAGATCTTACTGATTGTTGGGTGGTGGGCTGCTTTTCCTGACTGCTTTTCCTGGCTGCTTTGCAGAGGGGGAGGCTTTTATCTTCTTGCATACTGGGCCCAGTGTATCTTTTTGGATTTATCAGGAGGTAAATCTAAAGACAAAAGAGATATTCATAGTGGCAGAAGACAGGAGAAAAAGGCAAAAAACAACATGGGGGAAAGAGAACAGAAGCAGTTTTATTTATTTGATTATATGGATGCTATTTGTTTGCATGCTATGGTTTTGTTGTATGTTGGTATGTTAGGGAGGAAGAACATGAGGGATAGAATCGCGACAGATACATGATGGAAAAGAGTTAGAGGTTGATGCAAATGGCTAATTAGCTCAAGAGAGGAGGATGATAAAGCTGTACCTGCAGATCCTGCTTATTGTCGGTTGGCAGGCTGCTTTTCACTACTGTTTTGCACAGGGGAGGCTGTTGTATGCTTGCTTACTGGACCATGTGTATGATTTTGAAATTATCAGGATGTAAATCTAAAGACAGAAGAGATATACATAGAGGGAGAAAAGAGAGGAGAAAAAGGCAGAAAAGCAACATGTGGGTAGGAGAACAGAAGCAGATTTTATATGATTGATTGAATGGATACTGCATTGTGTGTTGTATGTTGGTATGTTAGGTAGGCAGAACATGAGGGACAGAACAGAGATAGATACATGAGGAGCTAAGGTTTTGGAGAAGCAGCAAGGGGAAAGTAGGAGGATAAAAGCAAGATGCTCCTACTAGGAAGGCAGTAAAAGGAAATAGCACACTTAAGGAAGAATTTAGCTCAAAGCCAAATTGGAAAGCTACTAAAAGATTAGATTTCAAAGCTAAGCTGTAAACAAGAAAGAATGGGTAGGAAATAAGCACAAAGATGCTAAATTAAATTTTATTTAAAGGGCTTAAGGCCTTAAATTTTGAGCATTATTTGTATTTTAATTTGAACTCTAGGATTTGGTTGGAGTGTGAGGGTTAGGGGTAGTGGTATTTAGTTTGTACAAAATGTATTCCTCAGCCAAATGAGATGTTTATAATAATAATAAAAAATAATATAAAAAAAATAAGTAAAATAAGTTAAATAAGAAGAATAAGAAGAATAAAATGAACGAGAAGAATAAAAAGAATAAGGAGGAAGAGAAGAAAGAGAAGAATAAAGAAAAATAAGAAGAATAAGAAAAAAAAATAATAAAAATAATAAGAATAATAATAAGAATAAGAAAATTAAAAAGAATAAGAAAAATAAGAAATATAAGAAAAATAAGAAATATAAGAAGAATAAGAAAAATAAAAAATATAAGAAGAATATGAAAAATAAGAAGAATAAAATAATAAGAAGACTAATAAAAAAAGAAGAAAAAGATGATAAAGAAGAATATTAATAAATAGAAGAATTAGATGACTAAGAATAATATGAAAATGTAGAAGAATAAAAAGAATACGAAGAATACGAAGAATAAGAAGAATAAACAGAATAAGAAGAATAAAAATAAAAAGAAAAAAAAAGAATAATAATAATAATAATAAAATAAAAAAATAAGGAAAATAAGAAGAATAAGAAGGATAAAAGTAATGAGAATAATAAAAAGAATAATAAGAATAATAATTATAAGAATAATATGAATAATAAGAAAAATAAGAAGAATATGAAAAAAATAATAATAATAAGAATTAGAAAAAGAAAAATAAAAAAAAATAGAAGAATAAGAACAATAGAAGAAAAAGAAAATTAAGAAGAAAAATAAGAATAAAATGATAAAGAAGAATATGAATAAAAAAAGAATTAGATGACTAAGAAAATAAGAAGAATTAGAAAAACAAAAAGAATAAGAAGAATAAGAAGAAAAAGTAGAATTAATAGAATAAGAAGAATAAGAAAAATAAAAAGATTAAGAAGAATAAGACAATTAAAAAGAATAAGAAAAATAAGAAGAAAAAAAATGAATAAAGAGAAAAGTAGAAAAAGTATAATAAGAAGAATAATAAGAATAAAGATAATAAGAAGAATAAAAACAAAAAGAACAAAAAGAAGAATAAGAAGAAAAAGATTTATAAGATGAATAATAAGAATTAAAATAAGAATCATAATAATAAGAAGAATAAGAAGAATAAGAAGAATAAAAATAATAAGTAGAATAAGAAGAAAAAGAAGAATAAGAAAAATTAGATGAATAAAAAAAATAAGAAAAATGAAATTAATAAGAAGCAATAGAAAAATATGAAAAATAGAAGAAAAAAAGTATAAGAAGAAAACGAAGAATAAGAATATTATGAAGAATTTGAAATAAAAGAAGAATTAGATGCCTAAAAATAACATGAAGAAATAGAAAAAAAATAATGAGAAGAATTAAAAGAATAAGAAGAATAAGAAGAAAAAGTAGAATAAGAAAATATGAAAAATAAAAAGATTAAGAAAAATAAGAAAATAAGAAGAATAAGAAGTATAAGAAGAATAGGAAGAATAAGAGAAGAATAATAATAATACGAAAAATAAGAAAAAAAATGAATTAAAGAAAATGAATATTAGTAGAATAATAAAAATAAGAATAAAAAAAAGAATAAGAAGAATAAGAAGAATAAAAAATATAAGAAGAATAAGAAGAATAAGAAGAATAAGTAAAATAAAAATAATAAGAAAAATAACAAGAATAAGAAGAATAAAAAAATAATAAGAAGAAAAAAAAGTATAAGATCAAAAAAAAGAATAAAAAAAAAATAAAAATAAGAATATAAAGAATAAGAAGAATAACAAAAATATGAAAAAAAAAGATTAAAAAGAAAAAGAAGAGTAATAAGATTAATAAAATCAAAATAATAACAGAAGCATAAGAAAACGCTCTCAACTTTCTAGAGAGAGAAATTTTTTCTAGAGAGAGAATATGCAATTTTTGTTGAGGAAGAAGCAAATTTTAAGTGAATTTTGAAGATAATGGATTTCTTAGTTAATAAGAAATCATTTTCGGATTTTGTTAAGAGGACCGTGCCTCCTTCGTCTTCCTCGGACACTCAAGAAAAAAAATATTGAGGAACCCTCGATATTTTTTTCTGCCGAAGACCTTCGAATGCTCTCTGAACCTCACAGACACACACTTGTGGGTAAATTCTCGCATGGTAGACCTCGTATCGATGATGTTCGCTCCTTCTTTGAAGCATTGAAGCTCAAAGCTTTGATTAAAATCGGGCTTATAGAAGATAAACACGTGCTGATACAACTACATTCCGAAGAGGATTTCCATCGTCTATGGTTGAAAGGCATCTGGTATATCATGGGTTATCCCATGAGAATGTTCAGATGGACCCCTAACTTCACGACGAAGGAAGAATCCTCCTTTGCCCCGGTATGGCTGCTGTTTCCCATGCTTCCGATTCATCTATTTGATAAGTATGCTTTATACCGTATTGCTTGTTTGCTTGGCTCTCCTCTTCCTCTTGATGGTGCTACTGCAACACTCTCTAGACCGAGTGTTGCACGTGTTTGTGTTGAGCTGGACTTACAGAAACCATTACCCAATCGTATCTGGATTGGAACTATAGATGGAGGGGGATTTTGGCAACAAATTATTCCAGAATACCTCCCTCCATTCTGCTCTTGCTGCAAAAAGATGAGTCATGGGTTAGAAGCCTGTTTAGTGAACAAGAAAAGAACAGATGATAAGCTAAAACAAGAGGAAAGAAAAATGACAGTAGGTAGAAGAGGAGATTTGATTAGATATCAAATAAAACCACATAATACACACACTGCTCAACTAGAAATTCAGAATGGTAAGGTAGAAGAACTAAAATTAATTGAATATAACAAACCGAATATAGAAGATGAAAGGGTAGAAATAGAAGAGAGTAAGAGGAGGGAGTTGATTAGAAAAATTTCAGAATTAAATAAAAGAACTAGAGTTCAAATGAAAACTAAATCCCAAAAAAATAAAAGTTGGGCTGTCCTTGCTGAAGAGGACTCGAAGGAAGAATTTGAAATAAAAAGTTTGACCTCCCTCTATACGGATGTGGAGGAAAATGAGCTAAAGCAAAGAACAACTAAAGATGATATAAATATTGAAAATTCTAAAACAAAACAAAAAATGGGAAATAAGGATTGGGCAATTGAAGAGTTAAAAATAATGGCTATCCAAGTAAATAGAGAATGGAAAGTGGAGAAAGGAGGAGAATTAAGCTCACTTAGAAAACCAAGGAACATGAAAAAACACTTAAATAAAATATATGAGACCAAATGCACTACTAGAGCGCAAGCCAAATCCATAAAGAATGTATAATTATATTTATTGGAATATAAGGGGAATTGCAAACTCCCCTTCGAGGAATAGATTGAAAAAACTAATATACATGCATAAAATTAACCTTGTTTTAATTGCTGAACCGATGGTGGAAAAAACTCAACTAGAATACTATAAAACTATTTTAGGATTTAATCATGGTTACTCTAATAATAACAGTAAAATCTGGATATTATGGAAAAATAATTTATACATAAAAATATTAAAAGATACTAATCAATTAATAAACATGAGTCTAAGTCAAAATGAAAATGAAATAATAACGATAATTTATGCCAAATATAAAAAAGAGGAGAGAAAAGAATTATGGGAGGAAATTAGAAAAATTGCCTTGGAAAATAAGCCCTGGATAATAGGTGGAGACTTCAATATGATTAGAAACTTTAATGAAAAGAAGGGTGGTAGATCACAAAATAAGAGAGGGATGACTCAATTTAATGACATAATAAATAATACTAATCTAATAGATTCCAAATTTAATGGCTCATCTTTCACATGGTGCAATAACTGGAAAAAGAAGTGTACAATATGGGCTAGATTAGACAGGGTCTTATTTAACCTTAAATGGTTAGAACAGTTTGGTTCTACAGAGGTTAATCATTTAAATAGAACCTGCTCTGATCACAGTCCATTATTGATTTCTGTTAAAAAAATAATTTACACAGGAGGTTCCTTTAAATTTCAAAATTCTTGGTGTTTACATCATGAATTCTTGAATAAGATAAAGGACTCCTTGAATATTGAGGTTTCAGGAAATCCGATTCAAATTCTAAATAATAAATTGGGTAGATTAAAGGTTGAATTAAAAAAATAGAATAATGAAACATTTGGAAATATAATTAAAAATATAAAAGATGCAGAAGAGTTAGTACTAAAAAGTGAATTATAATTTGAAATAGACCAAAGCATAAACAATAGAAGAACTCTTAGCAAGGCACAAGCGGAATTAAAATTAAAACTTTTAATGGAGGAAGCTTTCTGGAAACAAAAAGCAAAAATTAAATGGTTGAAAGAAGGAGATAAAAACACAAAATTTTTTCAAAAAGTGGCTAAACTAAAATATCAAAAACATAGAATTAGGGGAATAAAAAACAATGAGAATGTATGGCTTGAAAAAGACTTAGATATACAAAATTACTTTACAAAGTTTTTTGAGAATCACTTAGGTGGAATAAGAGAGCTAAAAGGTAACACACTTATACAAAACATTGAGAATAAAATTTCTTTAGATGATAATAATATGCTAACAAAATTCCCTGAAGAAGAAGAAATTAGAAATGCAATTTTTAGTATGAACAAAGATAGTGCAGCTGGCCCAGATGGTTGGAACAATTGCTTCTTTCAGGTTTGCTGGGAAATAATAAAAAAAGATTTAGAAAAAGCCATAAATAGTATATTCTGTGGAGCTGAAATAGGTAAGAAATGGGGTAGTTTTCATTTAATTCTCATTCCGAAAGTGAAAAATCCACAGAAAGGAGAGGACTTTAGGCCAATTAGTCTTTGTAATTCAATATATAAAATTTTAGCCAAAATTCTACAAAATAGATTAGCATTGCTATTACCAAAAATTATTTCTAAAGAACAAACTAGTTTTATGAAAAATAGATTGATTATGGATAATATCTGCTTGGCAAAAGAAATGTGTAGAGAAATAGGTACTAAAACAAGAGGTAATAATGTATTAATTAAGCTAGATCTTTCCAAAGCATTTGATAGAGTTGAATGGAGTATTCTCTGTTCAACGATGAGAAAAATGGGTTTCTCTGAAACATGGATAGATCTGATTTACAGATGTATATCAAACACATGGGCAAGAATTATAACAAATGGGAAAGTAGGAAAGGAAATAAAGCCAGTTAGAGGTTTAAGACAAGGTGACCCGCTATCGCCATCACTATTTAACATTTATCTAGAACTCTTGATAGTTAATCTTAAAAATAAAATGTTAAATGGTCTTATAGGTACTTTTATACAGTCGAAGAACACCCCTCTTGTAAGTTATTTAGCATATGCAGATGATGTAATGATATTCACTAATGGATGCGGTAAATCATTAAGTAATCTGATAGATTTATTAAAATGCATGGAGGAAGAAACAGGTCAAAAATTAAACAAAAGAAAATGTCAATATATGATATCTTATAAAGCCCCAACTGCATTATCACATAGAATTAAAAATATCACAGGTTTCTCTCACAAAAAAGGAGAAATAATTTATTTAGGTTGCCCGATTTATGAAGGAAAGTTCAAGATAGAATACTTAGCGCTTCTAATAAATAAATTAAAAAAGAAAATTGTAGGATGGAAAGTAGAATATCTAAGTATGGGGGGCAGAATAACTCTTATAAAACATGTTTTAGAAAGTTTAATAATGCATAATATTATGATCACGCAGCCTTCAATCAAATTTATAAAAGTAATTGAAAAAGAATTAGCCAATTTTTTGTGGGGTAAAAAAGAGGGTAAACATAAACTTCATTGGAAAAAATGGAGAGATTTATGTTACCCTGTCCAAGAAGCTGGTTTAGGCTTTATCAACATCATTGACTTAGCCAAAGCAGGGGCTAGCAAGAGATGGTGGAATTTAAAAGAAAATGAAAGTTTATGGTCTAAATTTATGCGGGCAAAATACTGCATAAAGGATGACATTAATAAAATAAAAAATAAAAGTAGGAGTTCACAAGTTTGGAATCAAATGCTTAAACAAAGAGATTTAGTTGAAAATTACTCTAAACACACGAAAAAAGGATCGAGATGGACCTTAACTTCGGAGGGCACATTTTCGCTTAAAACAGTGAAAAATGTCTTAAGAAAAAAGAAAAAAGAAAAAAGAACAAATATTATTTAAATGGGCTTGGAATAATGACAATCCACAAAAAATTAAAACTTTTATGTGGAAAGTTTTATCTAATATTATCCCAATTGATAATAATTTAAAGCAGAAAGGAATTCAGCTAGTTTCTAGATGTGAATGTTGCTTAAATGAGATCGAAACATTAGATCACCTCTTTTCAGAAGGGAGAGTAGCTGCAGAAATATGGAAAAGATTAGCATCAGAAATGCAGATAAAATATGAACATCTCCCTCTAAATTGTAGGTTTAAAAAATGGTGTAACTCAAAAGTTCCTAGCATGGCACAGAAATGGATTAAAAGTAATGTTCCACCAATAGTCATTTGGTGCATTTGGAAAGCTAGGAATAAAAGTAGATTCGAGGGGTATAATATGATGGTGGAAGATATCTGGAAAGAAATAAAAGAGGAAACAAGAAAAATTTCAGAGATATGCCCTATAAAAACTCAAGGTTCAAAGATGGATAAGGATACCTTACAGTTTTGGAACCTAAAAGAAAAACCACTTAAGCAGTTTAAAATAATTAGCATAAAATGGGAAAAACCAGCAAGAGGAATGTTTACTTTAAATACAGATGGTAGTTTCGATAGAGATATGGGGGAAGCTGGAGGAGGGGGAGCAATTAGAAACTCGGAGGGGAAGTTAATTTTAGCTTTCACTAGAAGATTGCAAGCATCGTCAGTTTTACATGCCGAGATATTAGCACTAAAAGAAGGAATAAGAATATGTAAAAACTTAGATATCAAGAATGTAGATATTCAAATTGATTCAAAAATAGTTGTAAATCTAATTAAAATACAGTCAATTATGTGGAAATATGAAAATGAGATAGAAGAAATTCTGCATGATATAAATTCATTAGATTTCACTATAAAACACATCTTCAGAGAAACTAATGCTTTGGCTGATGCATTATCTAAAGATGGTAGGAAGAGAGGAGATCAGGAGTATAAGGAAGATAATTTACCAAAAAAGTATTTTGGTATTATTAAATTAGATAGCAAGGATTTCCCTTATATTAGAAAAATTAAAAGTAATAATTTTTAGTTACAAGGATTTTTTTGTGTTTATTTTGGTATTCTCTGTATGATGAATAAATGGAATAAAGTTCATATCTTCATCATCTCATCCTGGTCCTGAGGGATGTTACTATGATGGTTGGGATACATTACAGTACAGCTTGGTAAGACTGCAGGTTTAGGGGGCTCAAAAATACAGTAACACTACAGGTTTTTATAATATGCACTGTTTTTTTGCTTCTGTTTTACAGGCTTATAAAAAAAAAGAACAGTAACATTGCAGGGCTAATTTGAAGGATCAAGCTGGACATATATATGCATGTAGATCTTTCTTGCAGGTAACTAAGTAGATGAAAATGATATAAAGCTGGACATAGTGCCTGCTGTCTTTTAGTTTTCTTTTCTTATTATAGGTGTATGGAGTCTGTTTATTTTAGAATGTTGTATTTTTTTTAGCTACTGGAAGTCTGTGTTATTTGATATAAGTAGAAGCTGTGTTTTTATGAAGTCTGTGTTATTTTAGAAAAGCTGGAAGTCTGTAAATTTTTAGTTGAGATGTGTTAAGTATGGAGTTCATGTAAAGAAGTAATAGTAGAGTAAATGAAGATCAAAGATTAAAAAGCATGGAGGGAGGCAGCCAAGCAAGGAACTCTTACAGCTTAAGATATGAAGGGTTCAGAAATTGCTAGAAATATTCTGAAGATCAACAAAAGGACACATTAATGATACAACCAAGGAGCTGGAATGTTTGTAGGTTAAGCAGTAAAGTTAAGAGCTGCTGATTAGCAAGCACATCTAGCAGAATATTTATAGATGATACCAAAAAAAAAAAAGCAAAGCAGAATTTAAAAGATGCAATGCTGATATTCAAGGCGGGATACTCTAAAAAAGCGATAGTATTCTAGCATCTCTCAAAGATCAATATTACAAGAAGAATTCCAGCATGTAGTAGATTTCCAACTGAATTTAAAAGAAGCAAAGCAGAATTTCAACATGAAGAATCAAAGGTCTTACTTTACAAGACATGGAAGAGACATGGACTCTTGAAAAAGACTGCATTAATCATTACAATACGAATAAAGATTCAGCCATGGTATCATTAGAAAGAACTAACTTCTCAAAGCTTAAAGGAAGAACTCAAGAACCTCAAAAGCATTTCTCTATAAATTTATACACTTAGTTTGATGTAAATGTTAAAGATTTTCTTAAATATTGGGTGTAATAGGGATAAGGGTAGATGTTAGTTTGTAAAAATGGTATTCCTCCGCCAAAAGAGAGGGTTATAATTAATAAATAACACTTAAAAAAATCAAAATAATAAGAAGAATAAAAAAAATAATCAGAAGAGAATAATAAGAAAAATAAAAAAAGAATAAAAAGAATATGAAGAATAAAAAAACAAAAACAAAAACAAGAATAAAAAAATAAGAATAAAAAGTAGGATAAGAATAATAACAATAAGAAGAAGAATAAAAAGAATAAAAAATATGAAGAATATGAAAAATAAGAAGAAAGAAAATGAAGATTAAGAAGAAAAAAAGATAAGAAGAAAAAGAAGAAAAGAAAGATTAAAAAGAATATGAATAAAAAGAAGCTTAGATGACTAAGAATAATAAAAAGAAATAGAAGAATAAAAAGAATAAGAAGAATAAGAAGAAAAGGTAGAATAAGAAGAATAAGAAGAATAAGAAGAATGAGAAGAATAAAAATATTTAGAAGAATAATAAAAATAATAAGAATAAGTAGAAAAATAGTAATAAGTAGAATACGATGTATTAGAATAATAAGAAGAATATGAAGAATTAATAGAATAAGAAGAATAAAAAATTATGAAGAAAAAGAAGAATAAAAAGAAAAAAAGAATAAAAAGATTAAGAAAAATAATAAGTATAAGAAAATAATATGAAAAAAAAGAATAATAAAAAGAATAATAATAAGAAAAAAAAGAATAAGTAGATTAAAAAGATTAAGAAGGATAAGAAGAATACAAAGAATATTTAAAATAAGTAGAATAATAATAATGATAAGATTAATAATAATAAAAAGAATAAGAATAATAAAAAGTATAAAACGAATAAGAAGAATAAAAAGCTAAGAAAAATAAGAATAATAAGAAATTTAGAAAAAATGAAGAATAAGAAGAATAAGGAAAATACTGATAATTAGAATACTTGAAGAATAAGAAGAATCAGAATAATAAGAATAATAATAAAAATATGAGTAATAATAAAATAAGATGATTAAGAATATCAAAAAGAAATAAAAGAATAAAAATTATAAGAATTATAAGACTAATAAACAGAATTTGAATAATAATAAAAATAAGAAGATTAAAAAGTATAAGAAGATTACGAAGAATAAAAAGAATAAGACGAATAAGAAGAATAAAAAAAAAGAAGAATAAGAATAATAAAAAGAATAAAAACAATAAGAAGAATAATAAGAATAAAAAGAATAAGAAGAATAAGAAGAATTGTAAAAATAAAAAGAATAATAAAAAATAGAAGAATAAGAAAAAAAAGAATAATAACAATAATAAGAATAATAAAATATAAAGAATAAGAATAATATTAAGAATAAGAAGAATTAGAAGAATCAGAAAATCAAGCAAAATAAGAAGAATAAAAAAAAATATGAAGATTAAGAAGAATAAAAAGAATCAGAAGCATAAGAAGAATAAGATGAATAAGAAGATAATTATAATAAGAATAATATGAAAATTAAAAAAATTAAAAAGATTAGAAGTATAATAAGAATAAGAAAATAAAATAAATAAAAAGTATAAAAAGATTAAGAAGAGTTAGAAGGATGATACAAATAAGAAAAATAAACTGAATAAGATAATAAAAAAAATAACAAGGATAAGAAGAAAACAAAGAATAAAATGAATAAGAAGAATAAATAGAATAAGAAGACTAAAAAGAAAAAAAAATATAAGAATAATAATAGGAATAAGAATAAGAATAATAATAATAATAAGTAGAATAAGAAGAATCAAAAGAATATGAAAAATAAGAAGAATAAGTAGAATAAGAAAAATAAAAAGAATAAGAAGTATAAATAGAATAAGAAGAATAAGAAAAAGAAAAAGAATAAGAATTATAAGAAGAAGAAAAAGAATTGAAGAATAAAAAGATAAAAGAATTAAATAAATTAGAATAATAAGTTGAATAAGAAGAATTAGAAGAATAATACGAATAAATAGAATAGTAGGAATAATAAGAATATTTAGAATAAGAAGAATAAAAAAAATAAGAATAATAAAAAAAATAAGAAAAATACGAAGAAAATGATGAATTCAAAAAAAAAGAAAAAAAAGAAGATTAATAATTAGAATATGATTAAAAAGTAGAATTAGATGACAAAGAATAATAAGAAGAATTAGAAGATTAAAAAGAATAAGATAAGTAACAAGAAAAATTAGTATAAACAAAATAAGAAGAATAAAAAGATTAAGAAGAATAAGAAAAATCAGATAAATAAGAAGAATAAGAAAAAAATGAAGAGCAAGAAAAAGAAGAATAAGTAGTATTAGAAGAATAATTTAAATATAAAGAATTAGAAAAATAAGAAAAATAAAATAAAAAGAATAAGAATATTAAGAAGAATTAGAAGAATAACAACAATATCAAGAAAAAGAAGAATAAAAATATGAAAAATTGAAGAATGAAAATATTAAGAAGAATATGAAGAATAAAGAGAAAAAGAATAAAAAGAATAAGAAGAATATAAAGAATAAAGAGAATAAGAAGAATAAGAAGAAATAGAAAAAAAAATAAGAATAATAAGAAGAATAAGAAAAATAATATGAATTAGAAGAATTAGAAAAATCACAAGAATAATAAGAAATAAAAAAGAATAATAAGAATAAAAAAATTAGAAAAATATGAAAAATAAGTAAAAAAAAGAAAACGAAGAAAAGAAGAATAAGATGAATTCTAAGAATTAGTTGAATAAGAAGAATAAGAAAAAAAATAAAAAATTGAAAAATAAAATGAATAATAAGAATAAAATAAAAAAATAATAAAAAAATAATAAAAAAATAATAAAAAAATAATAAAAAAATAATAAAAAAATAATAAAAAAATAATATAAAAATTACAAAAATAAGAAGAATAAGAAGAATAAGAATAAAAAGAATACTAAGAACAATAATAAGATTTAGAAGAATATGAATAATAAGAAGAATAAGAAAAAAAAGAATATGAATAATATTTAAAAAGAATATAAAAAATATATATAAGATGACTAATAATAATATGATGAAATATTTAAAAATAAAAAGAATAAGTAGAATAAACGTATAAGAAGTATAAGATGAATATGAAGATTATGTATAAGAAAGAATAAGAAGATTAAGACAAAAAGAAGATGATGATGATGAATAAGTAGAATAATAATAATAATAATAAATAGAAAAGAAGAAGAAGAAGAAGAAGAATAATAATAATAATAATAATAATAAGAAAAATATGAATAATAAGAAGAATAAGTAGAATAAGAAGAATAACTAGAATATTTATAATAAGAAGAATAGGAAGAAAAAAAGAATAATAAAATTTGAAAATAAAGAAGAATAAATATAATAATAAAAAAATGATAAAAAGAAAAAGAAGATTACAAGAATAAAACAAGAAAAGAATAATAAGAAGAATAAAAAAATATAAAAAATAAGAAGAAAAAGAAAAAAAGAAGAATTAGAAAAATATTTAGAATAAGTAGAATAAGAAGAATAAGAAGAATAAGAAGAATAAGAAGAATAAGAAGAATATGAAGAATATGAAAATAAAGAATTATAAGAATAATTAGAAGTGTGGGAAGAATATAATGAAAAAGTAGAATAAGATGACTAAATATAATAAGAAAAAATAGAAGAATACAAAGAATAAAACAAATAAGAAGAATAAGATGAATAAATACATTAAGAAGAATAACAAAAATAAATAAAAAAATTAAGAATAATAAAAAAATAAATAAGAATAAGAAAAATAAGAAGAATAAAAAGAAAAAGAAAAAAAAATAAGAAAAAGAAGAAAAAAATTAAAAACAAGAATAAGTAGAATAAGAATAATAATAAAAATAATAACAAATTAAGAAAAAATAAAAAATATTAGAAGAAATAGAAAAAAAAAGAATAATAAGAAGAATAAATAAGATAAAAAGAATAAAAAGAATATGAATAATTAGTAAAATAAGATGAATTAAAAGAATATGAATAATTAGTAAAATAAAAAGAATAATAAAATTAAGAAGAATGTTATAATAATAAGTAAAAGAAGAATAAGAAGAATAAGAAGAATAAGTTGAATAATTAGAAAAATAAGAATAAGAAGATAAAAAAATAAGAAGAATAAGAAGAATAAAAAGAATAAAAAGAATAAGAAGAATAAAAATAAAAAGAAGTATAAGAAGAATTAAAAGAATAAGAATAATAATAATAATATGGAAAATAAGAATAATAATAATAAAAAGAATAATAATAATAAAAAGAATAAGCATAATGAGAAGAATAAAAATAATAATAAGAATAAGAATAATAAAAAGAATAATAAGAATATGAATAATAAGAAGATTAAAAAGAATAAGAAGATTAAAAAGAATATGAGAATAAAAAGAATAAGTAGGATATGAATAATAAGAAGAATTAGAAGAATAAAACGAATATAAAGATTAAGAATGTCAAAACAAATAAAAAGAATATTATGAATTACAAGAATATGAAGAATAATTAGAATAAGAAGAATAAGAAGACTAAAAAGAATAAGAAAAGAAAAGAGAAAGAAGATTAAGAAAAATAAGAAGAATAAGATTAAAGAATAGAAATAACACCAATAAGAAGAATAAAAAGAATAAGAATAATAAAAATAATATGATTAAAAAGGAGAATAAAAAAAATAAAAAAAAAATAAGAAGAATCAGAAGAATAAAAAAAGTAGAATAAGTAGAATAATAATAATAATAAGAATAAATAGAATAAGAAGAATAAAAGGAATAAGAAGAATAAGAATGATAGAAAGAATAAAAGGAATAAGAAGAATAAGAATGATAGAAAGAATAAAAAGAATAATAAGAATAAGAAGATTAAGAAGCATAAGAAGAATAAAAAAAGAATAATAAGAAAAAGAAGAATAAAAAAAACAAGAAGAATAGAATAATATGAAGAATAAAAAATATATAATGAATAAATAGAATAAGAAGATTAAGAAGCATAAGAAGAATAAAAAAAGAATAATAAGAAAAAGAAGAATAAAAAAAACAAGAAGAATAGAATAATATGAAGAATAAAAAGAATATAATAAATAAATAGAATAAGAAGATAAGAAGAATAAGAAGAATAAAAAATAATTACAAGAATAAAAAGAATAAGAAGAAAATAGAATATGAATAATTAGAAAAATAAGATTAATAAAAAAATAATAAGAATAAGAAGTATAATAAGAATAAGACGATAAATAAGAATAAGAAAAAAAATACATGACGATTAAGAAGAATATGAATAAAAAAAAGAATAATATTACTAAGAATAATAAGAAAAATAGAAGAATAAAAAGTATAAGAAGAATAAGAAGAATAAGAAGAAATAGAAGAATAAGAAGATTAACTATATAAAGAATAATATGAAGAATAATAAAAATTAGAAGAAATAAGAAGAATAAGAATAATAAGAATAATAAGAAAAACCAGAAGAATAAAAAGAATTTGAAGAATAAGAAAATAAGAAGAATAAGAAGTATAAGAAGAATATGAAGAATAAGAAGAAAAATAAAAATAAAATGGATAATAAAAATAAGAAGAATAAGAATAATAAAAAGTTTAAAAAAAATAATAAAAATATGAAGAATAAGAAGAATAATAAATAATAAGAAAAATAAAAAGAATTAGAAGAATAAGAAAAATATGTAGAATAAGTAGAATGAGATGAATAAGAAGAATAACTAGAATAAGAAGAATAAGAATAATAAGAATAATAAGAAGAATAAGAAGTATAAGAAGAATAACAAAAATAATAAAAAAGAAGATAGGTATAATAATAAAATAATAATAATAATAAGAATAATAAAAATAAAATAATAAAAAAAATAATACGAATAATAATGAAAATATTAAAAATAAGAAGTATAAGAAAAAGTGAAGAATTATAAAAATAATAAGAATACATACAAAAAAAGGAAAAAGAAAAGAATAACAATATTAATAAGAATAAGATTCATAAGATAAATAAGAATTATAAGAAGAATATTAAGAATATAATGAAAAAGAAGAATAAGATGACTAAGAATAATAAAAAAAATAGAAGGATACAAAGAAAAAGAAAAATGAGAAGAAAAAGAAGAATAAGAAAAATAAGAAGAATAAAATGATTAAGAAGAATAAAAAGAATAAAAAAAATAAAGAATAAGAAAAATAAGAAAAATACGAAAATAAAAAGAATATGAAGAAAAAGATGAATAAGAAGATTAAAAATAATAAGAAGAATATAAAAAATAAGAATAATAACAAAATAATAAGATTAAAAAAAATATGAAGAATAAGAATTATAAGAATAATAAGAATAATAAGAAAATTATGAAGAATAAGATGAAAAATAAGAAACAAAGAATAAGAAGAAAAAAATAATAAGAAGAAAAAAATAATAATAAGAAAAAAATAATAAGAAGATTAAATAAAATAAGAAGTTATGAAGAATAACAATAATAAAACAAGAATTAGAAGAATAAAAACAATAATAAGTACAAGAAGAATAAAAAAAATAAGAAGAATAAGTAAAATTAGAATAATAAGAAGCATTAGAAAATAAAAAGAATTAGAAAATAAAAAGAATTATAATAATAAGCAGAATATGAAGAATACTAATAATAATAATTAGAATAAGTAAAATAAGTAGAATAATACGAATAAGAAGAATAATAAGAATAATAAGAATAATAAAAATAACAAGAATAAGAAGAATAAGAAGTAAGAATAAGAAAAATTACAAAAATTTAAAGAATAATAAGAATAAGTAGAATAAAAAGAATAAGAAAAATAAAAAGAAAAAATATATGAAGAAAAAAAGGATGAAAAATAAAAAGAATAAAAAGAATAAAAAGAATAAGAAGAATAATAAAACTAAAAAGAAAATCAAGAATAAGAAGAATAAGAAGAATAAGAAGATTAAAAAGAATAACTACAATAAGAAGAATATGATTAGTGAACTTGCTAAAAAATGTGTACTTTGAAGAGCTAGTGATAGAAACTTCATTTATATAGAAAAAAATTACCATTTTTGTGTTAGAAGGTACTATTTCTAGGCTGAAAATGGATAAAATTGATTAACTTGCTCATAGAAATCATTTTCTAACTTTCATCAAATAACTGTACTCACCAATAATCTATTTTTAGAAAAAAATGGGGATCCCTCAATTAACTTCTTGGAAGAAATTGAGTAACTCTTCAAATCACACAAATTTACTCTTTTTGGGAAGTTCTCTCATGGGCGTCCTTATATTGAAGAGATAAGAATGTTTTTCTCCTCACTATAGCTCAAAGGTTTCATCAAAATGGGAGTAATCGATAGTAAGCATGTTCTTGTGCAACTATTCATAAATGAAGATTATCTTCAATTGTGGTTATAAGATTGCTAGAATATCTTATCCCATGAGGCCTTTTAATTGGATGACATATTTCAATACAAAGGAAAAAAATCCTCTCACTCTTGTAATGTTTCTTCTCCCTCTATTGCATATCCATTTTTTTAATAAAACATCCCTCTTCTCCACCACAAATATCATTAGGATACCTCTCTAATGGATGGAGCCAATGCTAATCTTTTGAAACCAAGCGTAGCTCACATTTTCATTGATGCTAATCTCCAAAATCCTATCCCGCTAGAGGTTATGGATATGACAGGATGGAGCACAGGCATAAAATTGAAGAATGTATAGTAAACATAAAGAAGCAAGGGGAAGGATAGAAGCTATAACAATGGGTTAGAAAAGATGAGAAGATGGAGAATATGCCCAAAAATACTCTAAAATACCAGAAAAAAATATCTTCTAATGATGAAGAAAAACAAAAGGTTATATCAGATATATACCCATCTCTATTGAAGTCTCCTACTTAAGAAAATAATGAAACAGAAAAAAATAAAATTATAAATGTGATGGGACATCTTGAAGAACTTGTAATTAAAACTAGAAAACATAAAAAGAATGTAAGACAGAGGGGAGATACTAAAGGTTGGTTTTCTTGCTCATAATATGATTCTGAGTCAGATACAACTAGAAGCTGTATCTTATTCAATTATAAAAAAGGTCCAAAATACAAAAATGAGAATTATTGTAAAGATGATATTGAAATAGAAAAGGAAGAGATGGGATTAGTAATAGAGAATGGGCAATAGAGGAACTAAAAATCATAAACTTACAATTGGGTAAAATATACATGGAAGAATGGAAGAATAAAGAAACACAAGATTTTATCTTCTCAAAAAAATCAAGAAATATGAAAAAATATTTAAATAAAATATACGACTCAAAGTACACGAAGAGCTCAATCAAAGTCTTCAAATAATGCATACATATATATTTTGGAATATTTGGGAAATAACTAACTCTCCATTCTTAAATAGGCTAAAAAAGATCACAAAATTATATAAAATTCCATTACTAATGATAGCTGAACCGATGGTTGATATTGGTCACCTAGAAAACTTAAAAAACAAGGTTGGCTATGATAACACATTCTCTAACAAGGTTATTAAGATATGGATCATGTGGAACAGCTTCTTGGATATAACAATCAATGAAAATGATCAAATTACTAACCGTAATTTAGGTAAAGGTAGAGAGGTAAATATTTCAATAGTCTATGCTAATAACTCTAAAGATAAAAGAAAAGAACTATGGAAAATTATGAAAGATCTATCATCCAAGAAAATACCATGGATAATAGGATTAGACTTTAATATTAATAGAAATGCAATGGAAAATAAAAAATGTAGACCAATAAATTTACATGATAGTGATCAATTCAATGAAGTAATTACTAAGTCTAATTTACTGGAGGTAGATTTTCTTGGGTCAAATTACACATGGATGAATAACTACAAAAAGAAAGGAGCAATTTGGGCTAGACTGGACAGAGTTATTTTCAACTTAAGTGGTTGGACACCTTTGGAAACATAGAAGTCAAACACTTGAACAGAACCTACTCAGATCATAACCAATTACTAATAACTCCTCCAAAAATGGAAACTAAATGATCCTCCTTTAACTTTCAAAATATATGGTGCTTACATGAAGACTTTCTAAACACTAATAAAAATCTTTGGAAGCAGGAAATTAAAAACAATCCAACACAAATCTTCATAGATAAATTATACAGATTGAGATTATGTCTAACAAAATGGAATAAAGAAAAGTTTGGTAATAGTTAATAAGAGCATCCAAGAAATA
This sequence comes from Sapria himalayana, assembly GCA_029783825.1. Taxonomy (NCBI): domain Eukaryota; kingdom Viridiplantae; phylum Streptophyta; class Magnoliopsida; order Malpighiales; family Rafflesiaceae; genus Sapria; species Sapria himalayana. The sequence continues at coordinate 149,920 of JAREIK010002300.1, read as the reverse complement.
GAACAAAAAATTGATAAATTAGAGCAAGAATATGAAGAAGATTAAAACATAAACAACTTTTGTGCTCTTAACAAAGCACAATAACTAAAACTAAAATTGCATATGGAAGAGGTCTTCTGGAAACAAAGATCTAAAGTCAAATGGCTAAAGAATGGAGATCCAAATACAAAATTTTTCTAGCTTGTTACTAAAATTAAAACTCAAAAACACAGGATAAATGGGATAAGAAATAATGAAGGAGCATGGCTAGAAAGGAGAAGGATATAAAAGATACTATAGAAGATATATATAAATCACTATTATGCAAAAAGGAATGAATAGAAAAAACAAAAATTTTTGCAAAACATAAATAAAAAAATTAATGAAGAGGACAATAATAAGTTAATGGAATTCGCAGAAAAGGAAAAAATTAAAAATATTGTGTTCAGCATGGATAAAGACAGTGCCGCAGGTCCAGACAACTGAAATAATTCTTTCTTCCAAGCTTGTTGGGATATCATTAATGATGATCTTATTCATGCCATACATTAGATCCTTTCTAGTGCAGAAATTAATAAGAAATGATCTTTAACACATATAGTTCTCATCCCTAAAAAGAGGAACCCCCAAGGGGTAGAAGACTATAGACATATTAGCTTATGCAATTCAACTTATAAAATCATTGCTAAATTTGTGCAGAATAGATTAAGTCTCATCCTTCCTAAAATTATCTCTAATGAGCAATCAGGTTTTATGAAAAATAGATTGATGATGGAGAATATATGTCTCACCAAAAAATTAATGAAAGAAATGCCCACGAAAGTTTTTAAATTAGACTTGTCTAAAGCCTTTGATAAAGTAGATAGGAATGTGCTATGATTTACCATGAGAAAAATGAGATTTTCAAAAGCATAGATAGATTTTATTTTTAGATGTATCTCAAGTACTTGGTACAAAATTATTATAAATGGTGAAAAGGGGGAGGAATTTAAGTCCGACTGGGGACTAAGACAAGGAGACCCCTTATCACCTTCTCTTTATTATCTATATCGAACTGTTTATTGTTAATTTAAAAGACAACATAAAAAAGTGAAATATTTATACTATCAAGCAGCACAAAGATGCTTCACTTGTGAGATACTTAGCCAATGTAGATGATATTATTTTATTTACCAGTGGAAGCACTATATCTATAAAAAATTTAATGGATATATTTTAAACAATTGAAGATGAAATAGGTGTAGTTCTTAATAGAAGTAAATGTTAATTCACAACATCAAAAAAGGCACCGCCTAGACTAATTCATAGATTAACATATATAATAGGTTTCTCCCATGAAAAAAAAAGATTTTACTTATCTTGGATGCCCAATCCATGAAGGTAGAATTAGACTAGAACATCTAGATTTTTTATAGGTCAAGATTAGGCAAAAGATAGCGGGCTGGAAGACAAAAACATTGAACACGGGTGGAAGAATCACACTTATTACATATGTACTTCAAAATGTATTAATGCATAACTTAATGATTATGCAACCACTCAAATATTTTATAGTAAAAAATATAAAAAGAATTGTCTAATTTATTTGGGGCAAGAAAGATAACAAATTCAAAATGCACTAGATTAAATGGAAAGATTTTTGCTTTCCAAAAGAAGAAGCTAGGCTAAGCCTTTTAAGACTAGAAGACCTAGCTAAAGCTTGGGCTGGTAAAAGATAGTGGAGGATAAAGAAGAATAATAGCCTTAGGGTGCAATATATGAGAGCAAAATATCTCATAAAAAAATAACACCAATAGAATTTAAAATATAAATAATGAATCTCAGATATGGAAACAAATGTTAAAACATAGAGAAGTGGTGGATAATCATTTTGTTCTAATAAAGTATGGCTGGAAATGGAATTTAAATGAAGAAGGTCTAGTTTATTTAAAATCAGCCAAAACCATAGTTAGAAATAAAAAAATTTCCATGTGAATTGTTTAAGTGGTGTTGGAATAGTAATATCCCGCATAAGATATGTATATTTTTATAGAAAAATTTAACTAATATCATTCAAATAGATACACTTTAACAAAAGAAAGGCATAAATTTAGCATCTAGATATGAATGCTGCAAAAAAAAAGGATAGAATCTTTGAATCATTGATTTTCACAAGGCAAAATAGCAACATAGATATGGGAAAAATTAGAAAAAAAATGAATTTAAAAAGTAAAAGCCAACCTCTTAAAAAAGATTTCAAAAATGGATAAAGGGTCCTAACAATAATACTACCAAAAAATAGCATAAAAACACACCACCTCAGATAATTTGGTGCATATGGAAAGCCAGAAACAAAAGCAAATAAGAGGGAATAGTAATGAACACGGATGATATATTAAGAGATATTAAAACAGATATAAAGTTAATTTCATAGGCTTATCCATTAAAGAACCTAATCTTTGCAGAAAATAAAGAATATATTGATAAATGGTATTTAATATACAAACAAATTAAACAATCAAGTATAACAAGCACACATTGGAGTAAACCATCAAAGGGATGCTTAGCCCTTAATACAGATTGTAGCTTTAAAAGGGAAATGGGTGCAATAGGAGGAGGAGGAGGGCTAAGAGACACAAAAGGCAAGGTGATATTTTATTTCACTAAGAAATTCAAAGCTACAACAGCTCTGCAGGCAGAGATTTGGGCACTATCGGTAGGTCTAAAAATATGTAAAAATAGAGATATAAGGAATATACAAGTATAGGTTGATTCACTAATTCTAGTAGCTATAGTTAAGGGCCATCATTTTTTATGGAAATAAGGAAATGATATTGATGAGATTAAACAACTCATGATAGATTTAAGTTGTAACATAGAATACATCTTTAGAGAAGTTAATGAAGTAGCTGATAAGTTAGATAAAGAAGGAGAAAGACTAGGGAACCAAGATTTTGAAGTGTCAAATATGCCAATAAAATTTAGAGGCATGCTCAAATTAGATGAAATAGGATACCAAAATATTAGGAAGGACAAATTAAACAGCTAGGAACCAGCAGTAACTATTATTTCAAAATACTTTTACATTTTAAAGGAAAGGACACTAAACGAAGGGAAAAAAATATAGTGGAAAGGTGTGTAGATTTTTTGAAATTTTTAGATCAAAAGAGCAGCAAATAATGTGCAGGAAAGGAAGCTCATTATACCAAAAATACATATATGCATTACCAGTTGTATATTTGCAATAAGAAAGGATCTATAATTTTATCTATCTTTCTTTTATGTAAAATACAAGGATTTAATAGTAGAGAGAGGAGAGTATAGTAAAGGGTTTATTGGGTTGTAGAGCGAAGATGTGTGTTTGGTTGTCTTTTATGTAGATCGATAAAACAAGAAGAAAGCAATTGAAGAGGAGCAGAAAGAAAGCTCATGTCATCAAAGATACTTTATTTTTATTTGTAATTTTGAGAAAAAGGCAAGTCCTGTAATTTCTCAGATTGGGTTAAAAATGGGAGAGAGAGGAAAGAATAGTTATTGGGTTGATGAGGGAAATTGTTGGTTTTTTTTTGTTTTAGTTAAAACATGGAAAAGCAACAGAAGAGGAGCAGGAAAGCAAGATCAATTCAGCAAGGATAAATTTAAATGCTTTACTTAATGTTTATATGTAATATGGAGAAATAAGGCATGCTCTATAACTTTTATAGATATGGCCAGGATATTTTTTGTTAGGTTAAATAAGGCTCTAGGAGGAAAGAGAGGAGACAAAGCAAGGGGTTGATATGGATGTTGAGGAAAATTTGGTTAACACTATTGCAAGTTAAAAGAGCCAGCATTAAGTAAAGTAAAGAAGTGTTGAAAAGGGTTTATATATCAAATGCTTATAGCTGAAATGGGAAAAAGGAAAAATGAAGAAGAAAGTCCATTAAGGCTAAGCAAAAGAAATGACAAAGGACAAAATAATTCCTATTCTATAATATTTCACTCTACAAAAGGCTAAACAAATATAGATAGGAGTAACTATTAAGTTGAAAAGCAGATACAAAACTCAAGGAGGAAATAGAAATGACATAATTGTGGAATCAAATTTCTACAAAAATAACTTAATAAAAAGAAGAAAAGGATGGAGGAAAATTTACTTGTATTACCTTGCTTAGAAATTTGTTTAGGATTTATTGTATGTTATATATGAATAGTGGGGGTAAAAATGATATTACTCCACCAAAAGAGAGAGCTCGACTAATAATAAAACAACATTTAAAAAAACAAATAGAAGAATAGAAAATTAAAATAAATAAGAAAAAAAAAAGATTAAGAAGAATAAGAAGAATAAGAATAATAATAATAATAATAATAATAATAATAAAAAGAATAAGTAGATTAAGAAAAATAAGAAAAATAAGAAGAATAACTAGAATAAGAAGAATAAGAAGAATAACTAGAATAAGAAGAATATGAAGAATAAGAAAAATATGAAGAATAATTAGAAAAAGAAGAATAAAAAGATTAAGAAGAATATGACGAATATGAATAATAAGTATAAAAAGATTAAATAATAAGAAGAATAAGAATAATAACAAGAACAAAAAAAATAAGAATAATATGTAGAATAATAAGTAGAAGAATAAGTAAAAAAATATTAAGTAAAAAAAGAAGAATAAGAAGAATCATAATATTAAGAAGAATAAGAAGAATAAGAAGAATAAGAAGAATAAGAAGAATAAGAAGATTAAGAAGAATTAAAAGATTAAGAAAAATAGGAAGAATTAGAAGAATAAGATGAATAAAAAGATTAAAAGAATATAGAGGAAAAAGAATAATAAGAATAAGAAGAATATTAAAAATAAGAAGGATAAAAAGAATAAGTAGAATAAAAACTTAAATGCAAGTATAGAGGGGGGGATTTTTTGTATATTTACTGTTTTGCAGGAAATATGGCAGACAACCCAATACCGGTAGTGGAAAAGACAGGAAAGGAGGTTTTTCCAATTCGAGGTGCTGGAACGGGATGGAAGAAGAAGCGGTTGTGGTTGATGTTTTTTTTTATTTCCAGATTCTTGTTAATGGGAGGGTTAATCGGGAGAAGGGGAGAAAAAAGGTTTTTTTTTATTTCCAATAATCGGGAGAAAGGGAGGGTTACTTTTTATTTCCAGATGCTGAAAGACAGGAAATGGAGGACTTTAAGAGGTTAGGAAGACAGCTTAAGAGGCTCGGGGATAGCTAAAGAGGCATTTTTGGACGCTCCAAGAGATGCAATAACAGAAAATTTTAAAGGGCAGCATAAGGGACAGCATAAGAGGCAATAAAAAGCATTAAAGGACAACATTGAAGTTACTTATGATATACAAAAAGCAAAGAGTTTACTCATAGCTCATTCATATTCACAAGCAGTTTAAGTTTTGATGCAAGTGAAATGTATGATTCTGTCAATTTATATGCATGTCTCAATAGATAATACCTGATAGGGGTATATAAGATATGAAGGGTGTAAAGGGCATTGGGTAGCAAGCAAGTAGGTTGTAAAAATGGTATTCCTCCGCCAAAAGAGAGGGTCAATATTAATAAAACAAACTTTTTAAAAAAAAAAAGTAGAATAAAAACAAAAAGAATAATAAAAAGAATAAAAAGAATAAGATGAATACTACAAATAAGAAGAATAAAATAATAAAATAATAAAAATAATAAGTATAATAAGAAGAATAAGAAGAATAATAAAAATATTAATAATAAGAATAAGAAGAATAAGTGGAATATTTAGAAAAGAAAAATAATAAGAATAAAAAGAATGAGAAAAAGAGAATAAGTAGAATATTCATAATATGAAGAATAAGAAGAATAGAAATAATTGAAAGAATAAAAAAATATGAAGAATAAGAATAATAAAAAGATTAAGAAGAATAACAAGAATAGAATAGAAATTAAGAATAGTAAGAATTATAAGAATAGGAATAATATGAAGATTAGAATAATAAGAAGTATAAGAAGAAAAAAAAAGAATATGAACAATAAGTTGAAATAGAAGAATAAGTAAAAAATAAAATAAGAAGAATAAGTAGAATAAGTAGAATAAGAAGAATAAAAAGAATTCAATATATAAGAAGAATAAAAATAAAAACTAGAATAAAAATAATAAGAAGAATAAAAAGAATAAGACGGATAAAAAGAATAAAGATAATTAGAAGAATAAGAAGAATAAAATAAATAAAATAAATAACAAGAATAAAAGTATAAGAAGTATAAAAAAATAAAAAGGATAAAAAGATTAATTAGAAAAGAAAAATATGAACAATAAGAAAAATAACTAGAATAAGAAGAATAAAAAGAATAAGAAGAATAAAAAGAATAAAGAGAAAAAAAAAGAATAAGAAGAATAATAAGAATAAGAAGTATAATACGAATATGAAGAATAAAAAGATTAAGGATAAACAAATGAAAGAATATGAAGAGTAAGAAAATTAAGAACAAAAATAAAAATAAGGAGAATAAAAATTAAGGGAAGAATAGGACAAAATTAAAGAATAGGAAAAATTAGAAGAATAATAAGAATAAAAAAGAATAAGAAGAAAAACAAGAATATAAAAATTAATAAAACTAATAAGAATAATTAGAATAAGTAGAATAAGAAGAATATGAAAAATAACACGATTAAGATGAAAAAAAAGAATAATAAGAATTATAATTATAATAAGAATAAGAAGAATAAAAAGAATAATAAAAATAACAATAATTATAAAAATAAAAAGGAAAGGAAGATTGAAATAATTTGAAGAATAAGAAGAAAATAAAGAATAATAAGAATAAGAAGAATAAAAATAATAAGAATAAAAAGAAAAATAAAAAAAATATGAATAATAAGTAAAGAAGAAGAATAAGTAAAAATCAAAAAAAGAAAAATAAGAAGAATATGAAAAATAAGTAGAATAAGAAGAATAAGAAGAGTCAGAAGAATAAAAAGAAGAATAGGAAGAATATGAAGAAAATAAGAATAAAAAGAATAAGAAGAAAATAAATAATAACTTGAATAAGAAGAATAAGAAGAATATGTTGAATAACAATAATAAAAAGAATAAAAAAAAATAAATGATATAACATGAATAAGAAGAATAAGAAGAATAAAATGAATAAGAAGAATGAGAAGAATAAGAAGAAAAATAAGAATAAGAAGAATAGGAAGAATAAGATGAATAAGAAGAATCAGAAGAATCCGAAGAATAAGAAGAATAAGAAGAATAAAAAGAATAAGAAGGATAATAAAAATAAGAAGAATAAGAAAAAAAAATAAGAATAAAAAGATAAAAAAATAATAATAATAATAACAAGTAGAATAAAATATATAATAATAAGAAGAATAATAAGAATAAGAAGAATTAGTAGAATTAGAAGGATAAGAAGAAAAAAAAGAATAACAAAAATTTAAATAATAGATAGAATAAAACAAATAATTAAAATAATAAAATAAAAATAATAAAAATAATAAGTAAATTAGAATTATATGAAGAATAAAAAGAATAAGAATGATAAAAAGAATAAGAAGAATAATAAGAAAATGAATAATAACTAAAATAAGAAGAATAAGAATTATAAGAATAATATAAATAATAATAATAAAAATTAGAATAAAAAGTATAAGAAAATAAGAAGAATAAAAATAATAATAATAATTAGAGGAATAAGAAGAATACAAAGAATGAGAAGAATAATAAGAATAGAAAAATAGTAAGAATAAGAAGAATAAAATGAATAAAAAGAATAAGAATAATAAAATGGAAAGGAAAATAGGAAGAATTAGATGAATAGAAAAAATAAGATTTAGAAGAAAAAAAGAGAAAAAAAAATATTAAGAAGTATAAGAAGAATAAGAAGATTAAGAATAATAATAATAATAATAAAATAATATTAAAAATTAGAATAATAAGAATAAGAAAATAAGAAGAATAAGAATAATTATAAGAATTATATGAATAAGAAGAATACAAAGAATAAAAAGAATAATAAGATTAGAAAGAATATGAAGAATAAAAATAAGAAGAATATGAAGAATAAATAGAATACGAAGACAAAATAATAAGAAGAAAATTAAGAAAAAAAATAATTGTAAAAATAAAAATAATAAAAAGAATAATAATAAAAATAAAAATAACAATAATATGAAGAATATGAAGAATAAGAAGAAGAATAAGAATAATAATAATAATAATAATAATGAGATGTATAAAAATAAAAAGAAGAATAAAAAGAATAAGAAGAATAAAAAAAATATGAATAATAAGTAGAATAAAAAGAATATGAAGAATATGAAGAGTATGAAGAGTAGAATGTATAATAAGAATATTAATAAAAAAAAGAATAAGATGAAAAATAAGAATTAGAAGAATAATAAAGATAAGATGAATAAGAAGAGGTACAATCAAGAAAAACAAGAATAAGAAGAATAAGAAAAATACGAATAATAAGAAAAAAAGAAGAAAAAGAAGAAAAAGAAGAATAAAATGAATAAGAAGAATAAAAAGAATAAGAAGAATAAAAAGAATAAAAAGAATAAGAAAAATAAGAAAAATTAGAAGTATAAAATGAATAAGAAGAATAAATAAAATAAGAAGAAAAAAAGTATAAGAAGAATAAGAAGAAGAAAAAAGATAAGATGAATAAGAAGAATAATAATAATAATAATATAAAAAATAGATTATGAAAATTAAAAAGAATAAGAAAAAAATAGAAGAATAAAAAAATAAGAAGAATAGAAGAATTAGAAGAATTAGAAGAATAAGAAGATTAATAAAAATAAGAAGAATAAGAAGACTAGAAAATATAAGAAGAATAATAAGAATAAGAAGTATAAGAAGAATTAGAAGAATTAGAAAAATTAGAAAATTAAGAAGAGTTAGAAGAATTAGAAAAATTAGAAAATTAAGAAGAGTTAGAAGAATAAGAATAATAACAAGAATTAGAAGAATAGAAATAATAAGAATAATAAGAAGAATAAGAAGAATAAGAAGAATAAGAAGCATAAGAAAATATGAACTAAGTGGAATAAGAAGAAATAATAAAATATTAAAATAACAAAAATAAGAAGAATAAGTAGAATAAAAACAATATGAAGGATAAGAAAAATAAAAAGAATAAGAAGTATAAAAAAAATAAATAGAAAAAGAATAATAAGATTAATAACTTGAATTAGAAGAATAAGAAAAATAAGAAGAATATGAAGAATAAGAAGAATAATAAGAATAAAATGAATAAAAAGAATAAGAAGAATAAGAAGAATAAGAAAAATAAGAATAATAAAAATAAAAGAAGAATAAAAATAATAAAAGTAATAACAAGAATAAAAAGAATCTAAAAAATAAGAAGAAAAGAAGAATAAAAAGAATAAAAAGAATAAGTAGCATAATAATATTAAGAAAAATAAGAAGAATAAGAAGAATATAAAGAATATTATTAATAAGAAGAATAATAAGAATTAGAAGAAAAAGAACAATAAGATAAATAAAAAGAAGATAAAGAATAACTAGAATACAAAGAATAAGAAGAATAGAAAAAATAAAAAGGAAAGAAAGAATAAGAAGAATGTGAAGAATTAGAAGAATAGGAAGAATAAGAATATTTATAAGAATAAAAATAATAAGAAGAAAAAAATGAATAAGAAGAATAAGAAAAATAACAAAAAAAAGAAGAATAAAAAGAATAAAAGAATAAGTAGAATTAGAAGAAAGAAGAATAATAGGAATAAGATGAATAAGGTGAAAAAAAATTATAAGAAGAATAAGAACAATAAAAAAATAAGATTAATAAAAAGAAAATAAAGAAAAAGAAAAAAAATAGAATAAGAATAATAATAAGAATAAGAAAAAAATAAAAGAATAATAAATATTTGATGAGTAAAATGAAAAGAAGAATATGAAGAATAAGTAGAATAAGAAGAATAAAAAGAAAAAAAGTATAAAAAGAATAAGAATAATAAGAAAAAAAATAAGGATACAAAAAATTTTAAGAATAATAAATAAAACAAGAATAAGAATAATAAGAATAATATGGTGAATAAAAAGAATAAAAGAAGAATTAAAACAATAATATGAATAAAAAGAATAACAATAATAACAAGAATAAAAAGAAGAAGAAGAAAAAGAAGAAGAAGAAAAAGAAGAAGAATAAGAATAATAATAATAATAATAATAATCATAAGATTAATTTGAAGAATAAAAAGAATAAAATGAATTAGTAGAATAAGAAGAATAAGAAGAATAAGAAGAAAAAGAAGATTAAGAAGAATAAGAAGAAAAAGAAGATTAAGAAGAAGAAGAAGATTAAAAAGAATAAGAAGAATAAGAAGAATAAGAAGAATAAAAATTATAATAAGAATAAAAAGAATAAGTAGAAGAATACGAAGAATAACAAAAATATGAATACTAAGTAGAATAAGAAGAATATGTAAAATAATAAAAAAAAGAAGAATAAGAATAATAAAAAGAATAAAAAGAATACGTAGAATATGAAGAATAAGAAGAATAAAAAGATTAATAAGGATCTGAAGTATAAATAGAATAATAAGAATAAATAGAATAAGAATCTTAAGAACACTTACTTGAATAAGAACAATAAAAAAAGAAGAATACTAATAATAACAAGAATAAGAAAAATAAAAACAATAAGAAGATTCTGAAGAATAAATAGAATAAAAAAATAAATGGAATAAGAGAAATAAGAAGAATAAGAAAAATAAGAAGAAAAGAAGAATAAAATAATAATATGAATATGAAAAATAAGAAGAATACGAAGAATAATAAGAATAGTAATAATGAAAAGAATCATAAAAAATGAAGAATAAGTAGAATAAAAGAATAAAAAAGAAAGGAAGAATAGGAAGAATATAAAGAATTAGAAGAATATAAAGAATACGAATATTTATATGAATAAAAATAATAAGAACAAAATAACGAATAAAAAGAATAAGAAGAATAAGAAAAACAACAAGAATAAAAATAATAAAAGTATAAGTAAATTAAAAGAATAAGAAGAATAAAAAAAATAAAAAAAATATGAAGAATAAGAAAAATAAGAAAAATAAGAAGAAAAAGAAGAAAAAGAAGAATGATAAGAATAAGAAAAATAAGAATATTAGGAATAATAAGAATAATAAATAGAATTATTAGACAATGAAGAATAAGAATAATAAGAAGAATAAGAAAAATAAAAAAGAATAATAAGAATAAGAAGTATTACAAAAATAGGATGAATAAGAAGAAAAAGAAGAATAAGTAAAAAAATAGAATAATAAGAATAATAAGAATAATAAAAAAATAAAAGAATAAAAAAATGATGAGTAATAAGAAAATAAGAATAAGAAGAAGAATAATAATAAGAATAACAATAATAAGAATAAGAAGAATAAAAAAAATATGAAAAATCATCAGAATAAGAAGAATATGAAAAATAAGTAGAATAAAAAGAATAAGTAGAATAAGAAGAATATAAAGAATAACAAGAAAATGAAGAATAAAAGCATAAAAAGAATAAGAATAATAAGAAGAAAAATAAGAAAAATAAGAAAAATAAGAAAAATAAGAATAAATAGAATTAGAAGAATAAAAAAACAAGAATAATAAGAATAAGAAGAATAACAATAATAAGAATAATAGAAAGAATAAGAAGAATAAGAATAATAAGATGAATAAGAAGAATAAAAAGAATATGAATAATAAGTAGAATAAGAAGAATAAAAATAATATGAAGAATAAAATGAATAAATAAGAAGAATAAGAAGAATAAGAAGAATAAGAAGGATAAAAAGTTAAGAATAATAAAAAGAATAAGAAAAAAAGAAGAATAAGAAAAAATAAGAAGGATAAGAAGGGTAAGAAGAATAATATGAATAAGATAAATAAGAAGAATAAGAAGAATAAGAAGAATAAAAAGAATAAGAAGAATAAGAAGAATAAGAAGAATAAGAAGAATAAGAAGAATAACAAGAATAAGAAGAATAATAAGAATAAGAAGAATAAGAAAAATTAGAAATATAAGAAAAATTAGAAGAATAAGATGAAAAGAAGAAAAAGATAAATAAGTAAATTACAATAATTAAAAAAAATAAGAATAATAAGAGGAATAAGAAGAATTAAAATAATAAGAAGAATAAGAAGAATAAGTAGAATAATAAGAATAAGAAAAATAAAAAGAATAACAAGAATAATAAGAATAATAAGACTAAGAAGAATAAAAAGAAGAATAAGATTTAAAAAAATATGAAGAATAACAAGAATAACATGAAACAAAGAATAATAAGAATAAGAAGAATAAGAAAAATAAAATGAATAATAAGAATAAAAAAATAAGAATAATAAGAAGAATACGGAAGAATAAGAACAATTAGAAGAATTAGAAGAATAAGAAAAATAACATTAATAAGATTATTAAGAAGAATAAAAAGAATAAGAAGAATAAATATAATAATAACAATAAGAAAATTATGAATAATAAAAAGAATAAGAAGAATAAGAAGAATAAGCACAATACAAAGAATAATTAGAATAAAAAAAATAAAAGGAATAAGAATAATAAGAAAAATAATAATTAGAAGAAGAAGAAGAATAATAATAATAATTATAAGAATTTTAATAATTAAAATAATATGGACAATAAGAAGAATATGAAGAATAATAAAATAAAAATAATAAGAAGAATATGAAGAATAAGAATAATAAGAAGAATAAGAAGAATAAAAAGAATAAGATGAATAAGAAGATTAAGAAGAATAAAAAAAAATAAGAAGAATAAGAAAAATAATAATAATAAGAAGAATACAAAGAAAAAGTAGAATAAGAAGAATAATAAGAATAATAAGAATAATAGGGACGAATAAAAAAATATGAATAAAATGAAGAATAAGAAGAAAAAAAAGAATAAGAAGAATAAAAAAAATAGGAAAAGAAGAATAATATGAAGATTAATTTGAATAAGAAAAAAATAAATTTAAAAATAATAAAAGGAATTAGAATAATAAGGAATTAGAATAAAAAATAAAAAAGAGATGAATAAGAATAATAAAAAGAATAATAAGAATAAAAAGAAAAAGTTGAATAAAAATAATACAAAGAATACAAAGAATAAAAAGAATAATAAGAATAAGAAGAATAAAAATAATAAGAAAAATAAGAAGAATAAGAATAATTAGAAGAAATTAAAGAATAAGTATAATAATAAAGAATTATAAGACTTAGAAGAATAAGAAGAATTAGAGGAATAAAAAGAATAAGAAAAATGAGAATATTAAGAATAATAAGAATAATAAGAATAATAAAAAGAAAAAAAAGAATAATAAGAATTATAACAATTAGAAGAATAAGAAGAATACAAAGAATAAAAAGAATAATGAAAATTAAAAGAATTAGAAGAATAAGAAGAATATGAATAATAAAATAAATAACATGCATTTAATGAATAAGAAGAATAAGAAGAATAAAATTAAAAAAAAAATCAGAAGCATATGAATAATAAAAATAATATGAAGAATAAGACAAATAAGAAAAATAACAAGAATATTAAGATTATAAGAATTAAAAAGAATAAGAAGAATAAGAAAAATAAAAAGAATAAGAATAATAAGAAGAATAAAAAGAATAAAAAGAATAAGAATAATAAAAAGAATATGAAGAATATTAAGAATATGATGAATATTAAGAATATGATGAATATTAAGAATATGATGAATATTAAAAATAAGAAGAATAAAAGAGATAAAGAATAATAAGAATAAAAAGTATAAAAGAATAAGAAGAATAAGAAGAATAAGAAGAATAAGAAGAATAAGAAAAATAATTAAAATAAGTAGAATAAGAAGAATAACAAGACAAGAAGAAATAAGAATAAGAATATGTATGATTTTTTTCCCTGGTGCTATGTTCTAGAAAGAGAAAGTTGAAATTCTAGAAAGAGATAGCTTCAATTTGGGGAAGAAAATCGTGAATTCAAGTTGATTAATGGAGGAAATTGATTATCTTGCTTATAAGAAATTCTTTTCTAATATTTCTCAATTAATCGTGCCCCTTAATAAATATTTTTCAAAGAAAAATGGGCAACCCGTTATATTCTTCCCCCCCCCCAAAGAATTTGAAAACATCTTTCTTCTTCATAAACATTCTCTGATTGTGAAATTTTCTCACGGGCGACTACAAATGGAAGAGATAAGAGATATCTTATCCTCTTTAAAACTCAAAGGCTTGATTAAGCTGTCAGGAATTGATGGCAAACACATTTTGGTTTAGTTATTCACAGAAGAGGACTTCCTGCATCAATGGATAAAGGAGACCTGTAATATATTAAGTTATCCAATGCGAGTATTCAAATGGGCACCGATTTTTAACATCAAAGAATAAAAATCCTTTCATGCCGGTTTGGTTTCTTCTTCCCCTCTTGCCCATTCATTTATTTAACAAAACTGCACTCTTCTCCATCTCTAATCTCATCAGCAAACCATTATAAATGGATGAAACCACAGTAAATCTTTTGAGGCCTAGTGTAGCCAGAGTTTGTATTGAAATAAATCTTCAATTCCCTATCACGAATAAGATATGGATTGGCCAGAATGAGGAAGTGGGGTTCTGGCAACCTATAATTCCAAAACTACATCCTAGCTACTGTAATGCATGTAAGAAAAGGAGACATAAAATAGGAAAATGTATAACCATTATTAAAAATTACAAATAAATATAGAGGAAGGAGGTCTGGGTCAGAAAGGAATAGAAAATGGAAATTCAAGTTGAACCTAATGAGGTAGACAGACAAATGGTCAGTCCAAAAGCCCCTATTCTTAAGGGTTCTGACTTAGAAACAAACATAGTTCATATGCAACCACCTGCACAGGATGCCGAGGCTTTGGAAAAAAAATAAGAACAATGATGGACAAAATTAAAGAGATAATGATTAGAACTAGAAAACCAAAGATAAAGCATATAAAAAATATAGAAGATTGGTTTTCTACTAGAGAAATGGGCTCAGATCCCGAACCCATTAAATCCTATAATAACATTCAAACTAAAACAAAAATTAAAAACATGAACTACTTTAAAGATGATATTGATATATAAAAAAGTAGAGTGACAGCCTATAATAGGGAAAAGGCTATAGAGGACTTAAATATTAGAAGTCTACAAATGGATAAAATGCTTAAAGTTAAAGAATCTCAAGAACCTAACATAGTAAAAGCACCAGAAAACATTGCTCACAAGATTAAAAGGGTCACAGGATTTGCGTAGTGTACAGGAGCATTAATGTGTCTGGGATGCCCAATTTATGAAGGAAGAGTAAAGGAAGAATATTTTGCATTTTTATTGGACAAGATAAAGAATAAAATTGCCGGCTGGAAAGAAAACTTATTAAATACAGTAGGAAGAACTACACTAATTACCCATGTGCTACATAGTTCATTAATACATATACTAATGACGGCACAACCTCCAAATATAATTATTAAAAAACTAGAAAAAGAAATGGCTAATTTTTTATGGGATAAAAGAGAAGGGAAGAATAAGCTGCACTGGAAAAAATGGAGAGATTTATGTTACCCAAAAGAGGAGGGAGGATTAGGCTTGATCGGCCTAAAAGATATATCCAAAGTGTGGGCATACAAGAATTGGTGGGGAATAAAAACAGATGAAAACATCTAGGTGGCATTCGTAAAAGCTAAATATGGGTTAGGAAATAATGCCTTTAAAAATACAAAAAAAGCATCTAGAAGCTGGAAAATGATGCGCGAACAACAAAGCAGCGTGGAAAACCATACAATACTAACGAAAAGTGGGTGGAAATGGACTTTAAATCCAAACGGAAACTTCACATTAAAAAGTGCCAAGGAGCTAGTACGAAGCAGAAAACCCTTACAATTGAAATTACTCTAGGAAAAAGATTTGCCTCAAAAAGTAAATGTTTTATCGTGGAAAATCATGTCTAACATTGTCCCTGTAGATGCGAATATTCAGAAGAAGGGCATAAAATTAGCATCCAGATGTGAATGCTGCCATCAAGATATAGAGAGCTCGGATCACCTATTTTCTAAGGGTAAAATAGCTATAAAAGTGTGGAATAAATTAGAAATTGAAGCTGATATTGAAAGAAGTACAGTTAATTTAAGAAATAGACTAGAAAACTGGTCAAAAAAACAAACAAAGAATAATATCTTAAAATGGATTAGAAGTTACATTCCGCATATAGTGTTATGGTGCATATGGAAAGCTAGAAACAGAAGTAGATATGATAATGTAAAAATGGAACATAATGACATTTTGGAAGAAATAAAAAAAGAGAGTGCATTCATTACGGCTTGTAATCCAATAAAAGTGAAAAACATGAAAATAGAGGAAGATAGAATAAAAGAATGGCACCTTGCAACAATAGCAAGAAAAATGCCAACTATTAAAATAGTTAATTGGAATAAACCTGGGTAGGGCAGTCTAACACTAAACACTGATGGAAGCTTTAAAAGAGAAATGAAAGAAGCTGGTGGAGGAGGTTTAATAAGAAATGCGGAAGGAAATGTACTGAAAGCATTCACAACAAGGGCTATAGCTTCTTCTGCCTTGCATGCAGAAATTATAGCCCTACAAAAGGGTTTGCAAACTTGTAAATCTAACAATTACCTAAAGGTTCAAGCACAGGTGGATTCAAAAATACTAGTGGACCTAGTACAGGGAAAGATATATTTATGGCAATTTGAAGAAGAAATTGATAATATTAGAAACATTCTAAGAGAAATAAAAGGAGAAATAAAGCATATTTATAGGGAGGCCAACATGATTGCAGATAGATTAGCGGAAGAATGAATGAGAAAAGGATCACAAGAATTTAGAGGGGAGAATATACCTGGAAATTTCAAAGGACTAATAAGATTAGATAAAATTGCATTTCCGTATATTAGGCTTCAAAAATTATGAACTAATGAATTGTTGTTAGTGCTTGTCAGTTTTTTGCACTTGGCAAGGGGATAAGAGTAGAAATAGATAGCTTCCCGGGCCTGAGGGAAGTCGGATAAGGAGAGAGCTTGTAATTTATTGTTTGGTAGGGTTTTTTTTTGGTTGGATTTTTTCAGGTTAAGTCAAGCTGCAGCAAGGTGGTTCTAAGCTAAGGTTAACTAAAAGGAAAGCAGGCTGGACAAAGCTAGAAAGGGAAGGAAACGGCTGGTTGGAGGAGTCGGCTTGGAGGCAGTGTTTTAGAACTATTTCTTACGGCTGCGCATGTGCATTGATCGGCCAAGAGTCTGAGTAAGCCCGATAAAGGGCTGAAAATTATGAATTGTTGTTAGTGTTTGTCAGCTTTTTTTTGTAGTTGGCAGGGGGACAAGAGAAGAAACAGATAGCTTCTCGGTCCTGAGGGAAGTCGGATAAGGAGAGAGCTTGTAATTTATTGTTTGTACGGCTGCACATGTGCATTGATCAGCCAAGAGACTATTATCGTTTATCAGTCTTGAGTCGGTCATGGGATCGGCATTCAGTCTGGGTAAGAAGACTGAGTTTAAGGAGCCCGATCGGCCAAGAGACGCCCGATAAAGAGCTGAGTAAGCCCTAGAAAGGGCTGGAAATTATTAAATAATGAATTGTTGTTAGTGTTTGTCAGCTTTTGTTGCAGTTGGCAGGGGATAAGAGTAGAAATAGATAGCTTCCCGGTCCTGAGGGAAGTCAGATAAGGAGAGAGCTTGTAATTTATTGTTTGGTAGGGTTTTTTGGTTGGATTTTTTCAGGTTAAGTCAAGCTGCAGCAAGGCGGTTCTCAGCATAGAGGAAAGCAGGCTGGACAAAGCTAGAGAGGGAGGGAAACGGCTGGTTGGAAGAGCCGGCTTGGAGGTAGTGTTTTAGAACTATTTCTTACGGCTGCGCATGTGCATTGATCGGCCAAGAGAATGTTATCGTTTATCGGTCTTGAGTCGGTCATGAGAGCATTCAGTCTGGACATGTATGAAGACTGAGTTTATCAGTCTTCAGCCAGCATGTATGAAGATGGGAGTATTCATAAAGCTTCAAGATGGGAGGTAACTTCAAGACGGTAGGAACTTTCATGAAGACAACAGATGGGAGTACTATGAGAGAGATTAAAAGAATTGAAAGAAAATGCCCCATACAAATAGGGCTTTGGCAGAATAACCCAAAAGATATAAAGTATATCAAACAATACTTGACAAAAGATTAGTAGAAGGATATGAATGTTATATTTTACTCTATTTTTTTGTATTCTAGATTAGGTTTAAAGTGGGTGTAAAAGGGATAAGGGTAGAAGTAGTTTGTAAAAATGGTATTCCTCCGCCAAAAGAGAAGGTGATAATTAATAATAAAACAACTTAAAAAAAAAAAAAGAACCTAACATAGTAAAAAAACCAAAACCACTAAAAAACATTTAAATTTAACACTTGAATTATAGTGAAAAACAAGAGCACAATTAAAATTTTTGAATAATCTTTATTACTTATTCTAGAACATTCGGGAATAGCCAACACCCCATCTTTAAATAGATTAAAGAAATTGATAAAACTGTAAATTTTTTAACTGCTGATGTTAGTAGAGCCAATGGTAGATACAATTCAATTAGAAAATATCAACAACAAACTAGGATTCAGCAAAGCTTTCTCCAATAAAGTGAGTATAATATGGGTCATGTGAAAAAATTGTATAGATATTACTAGCACGGAAGAATACGACCAAATCATTAATCTTAGTATAAATAAATGCATAGAAGGCATAATTTAAGTAGCTTATGCTAATAACTCTAAAAAAATGTAAGGAGCTATGGAAAATCATGGAGGATATTTCAATAAAAAAAACTTCATGGATATTAGGAGGTGATTTTAACACGATCAGAAATACATCAGAGAAAAAGGGGGAGACCAATGAATACACAGGCTAGTTAACATTTTAACGAAACTATCTCTAACTGAAACCTACTGGAGGCTAAATTTTTAGGCTCAAACTAGATGTGAACTAATAACCACAAGAAAAAAGGAGCTATATGGTCTAGACTGGTTAAATTTCTTTTTAACGGAAAATGGATTGACTCTTTTGGAAATATAAGAGTCAAACACTTGAACAACACATGTTTAGATCACAAGCCACTATTTATTAATTTTCTTAAGATAGAACCCAAAAATATATCCTTCAACTTCCAGAATATGTGGTGTTTACATGATGACTTTCAAGAAACTGTGAAAGAATCTTGGTCACTACCAGCAGTGGCAACCCAAGCTAGATTCTCATGTTAAAACGTAATAGATTAAGAACATGTCTAATAAAGTGAAACAAAAATTAGCTTGGTAATATTAATAAATGTATCATAAAAATATAACAAAAAATTAATTAATCAAAAGAGTCATATGAGAATGATCAAAGTACGTACAATCTCTGTGCCCTTAATAAAGCACATAGTGAACTTAAACTAAAATTACACATTGAAGAAATTTTTTAGAAACAAAGAGCAAAAGTAAAATGGATAAAAGAAGGAGACTTAAATGCTAAATTCTTTCAGATGGCTTAAAAAATAAAGAATAAAAAACATAAAATTATAGAAATAAAATATTACGAAGGAATATGGATAGAAAATAAAGAAGAAATTAAAGACTCTCTAGAAGATATATATAAAAAACTATTATGCGATAAAAGTTTTATTAATGTGCAAAATCATTTACAAAACATAAATAACTTAATTAATGATGAAGATAATAAAAAACTAATAGAATTTCCAGAGAAAGAAGAAATCAAAAAATCTATCTATAGCATGAACAATAACAGTGCAGCTGGTCCAGATGGATGGAATAACAAGTTTTTTCAAGCCTGATAGGATATCATTAAGGTAGACATTGTTCAAGCCATTCATTAGTTCTTTTGTGGTGCAGAGATTAACAAAAGATGGGCACTAACCCATATAGTTTTTATTCCTTAAAAACCCCACAAGGGAGAGAAGATTATTGACCCATTAGTTTATGTATTTCAATTTATAAAATTCTAGCAAAATGGAGCAGAACTTATACCTTCCAAAATCATATCAAATGAACAATTTGGTTTTATGAAAAATAGACTAATCATGGAAAATTTATGCTTAGCTAAAGAACTTATGAAAGATTTATCATACAAAACTAGAGGCCATAATGTTATATCGAAACTAGACCTATCAAATTCTTTTGATAGAGTAGACTAGCAAGTCTTATGCTTTATCATGATGCAAATGGGTTTAGCATGGATAGATTTAATTTTTAGATGCATTTCGAGCACGTGGTTTAAGATTATCATAAAAGGGGATAAAGGAAAAGAGTTTAAACCTACTCGAGGTTTAAGACAAGGAGATCCCTTATCTCCTGCACTTTTTAACATATATCTAGAATTATTTATAAAATATCTGAAAAGAAAAATGTGTAGAGGAGATATTCTCCCTTTTATGCAACATAAAGAATCTCTGCAGATAAGTTGTCTGGCATATGCAGATGACATCATATTATTCACAAATAGGAATAAGAAATCTATAAAGAATTTAATGGACTTTTTTGAAATAATGGAAGAAGAAACAAGCTTAAAGTTAAATATAAATAAATGACAATTTAAATTTTCAAAGAATGAACCTCTCAGAATCATTCACGGACTAAAAGAAAATATTGGATTCTCTTATGAGAAAGGAACAATCTTGTATCTTGGTTGTATATTATATGAAGGTAGGTTTAAATCAGACCACCTAGATTTCCTCTTAGGTAAGCATAGGAATAAGATGGTAGGATGAAAGGTTGAATCATTGAACAAGAGTGGGAGAGTTACCCTCATCACACACACACTACAAAGTATACACAATTTAATGATTGTGTAGTCACCTAAATACATTATAAAAAAAAGAAAAAGAATTAAATAATTTCCTTTAGGGCAAAATGAATAATAAGAAAAAACTACACAAAATGAAATAGGAAGGCCTATGCTTCCCAAAAGAAGAAGTGGGAGATAGTTACTCTAGTTTAGAACATTTAACGGAAGCATGGACTTGCAAGAGAAGGCGAAGGATAAAAGAAAATAATAATCACTAGGCAAGATATATGAGATCTAAATACTTCGAAGAAATAGAATAGGACTATTAATGGATAAATGTCTAAGTCCACTTATTTGTGATTATTTACTTTTATTTTTATTGAACAGAAGGTTGCGAAAGGGTTTAGAAGAGTTTTTTTATATTGTAACAATGGTATTACACTAACAAAAGAAGAAATTATAAGAATAAAACAAACATTATAAAAAATAAGAAAAGAAGAATTAGAAGAATTAGAAGAATTAGAAGAATAAGAAGAATAAAAAGAATAAAAAGAATAATAAAAATAAATAGAATATATGAAAAAAAAAGAATTAGAAGAATTTAAAGAATTAGAAGAATTTAAAGAATTAGAAGAATTAAAAGCAAACGAAAAATAAGAAGCATAAGTAGAAAAAGAAGAATAAGAAGAATAAGAAGAATAAGAAAAATAATAAGAATAAGAAGAATAAGAAGATTAAGAAGATTAAGAAGAATAACTAGAATAAAAAGAATTAGAAAAATAAGAAGAAGAAGAATTAGAAGAATAAGAAGAATAAGCAGAATATGAAGAATAAAAAGAATAATAAAAATAAGACGAATAAGAAAAATAAAAAGAATAAGAAGAATAAGAAGAATAAGAAGAATAAGAAGAGTAAGAAGAATAAGAAGAATAAGAATAGTAAGAATAGTAATAAGAATAAAAAGATAAAAAAGAATAAGAAGATAAAGAAAAATAAAAAGAATAAGAAGAATAAGAAGAATAAGATTCATAATAAGAATTAGAAGAATAAAAAGAATAAGAATAAAAATAAGAATTAGAAGAATAAAATTAATAAGAAGAATAATAAGAATAAGTAGCAAAAGTAGAATAATAAGAATACAAAAAATAAGAAGCATAATAAGAATAAAAAGAATATGAAGAATAAAAAGAATTAAAGAAATTAAAGATTAAGTAGAATAATAAGAACTAGAAGACTTAAAAGAATAAGGGGAATCAAAAGAATAAGAAGAATAAGAATAATTAGAAGAAAAAGCAGAATACTAAGAATAATAAGAATTATAACAATTAGGAAAAAAAAGAAAAATAAGAAGAATAAAAATAATAAAGAAAATAAGAAGAATAAGAAGAATATGAATAATAAAAAATATATGAAGAATTACAATAATAAGAAGTATAAAAATAATGAGAAGAAAAAAATCATATGAACAATAAGAACAATAAAAAGAATATGAAAAATAAGAAGAATAAGAAGAATAATAAGATTATAAGAATTAGAAGAAGAAGAAGAAGAAATAGAAGAAGAAGAATAAAAAAAATATGAAGAATAAGAATAAATAAAAGAAAAGAAGTAGAATACAAAATGTAGAATAAGAAGATTAAGAAGAATTAAAATAATAATAATAATAAATAGAATGATAAGAATAAGAAGAATATCAAGATAAGAAAAATATCAAAAAAAAGAAGAATAACAATGAAAAGAAGTATAAGAAGAAAAAGAAGAAAAAATAAGTATAAGAGATTTAAGACCAACCCGTGTCTGTCTGGCTGGCCATACCAGAAATATTTTCATGCCACAGCTTTGGGAAAGGCCTAATATCCATGGCTTTTATGAACTACATCGGTAAGCAATGCACGATGATGATCAGACCAACCCGAGCAATTATATTTTCAAACACGGACGCACACGTGTGTGTAAATGGGTATGTATGTATGACAATATATACATGTCTACAAATAAATATATGCACCCACTTATGTATATACTCAGTATATATGTACATATATACTCGATATAAACATACATATATACTCGATATAAACATACATATATACACAGTATATATGTACATATATACCTAGTATATATGTATGCATATACTATAGTATATAAGTATGTAGATACCGAGTATATATGTATGTATATACTATAGTATATATGTACCTATATACTGAGCATATATATACATATATACTTACTATAAATGATCATATATACTCAGTATATACGTACGTATATACTCATTATATATTAACATATATACTCGGTATATACGTACATATATACTCGGTATATACGTACATATATACTCGGTATATATGTACTTATATACTCGGTATATACGTACATATATACTCGGTATATACGTACATATATACTCGGTATATACGTACATATATACTCAGTATTTATGTACTTATATACTATAGTATAATTGTGCGTATATACTATAGTATTATATATACGTATATATAATCACATAGCTTCTGATGACACACACACACATGTACTTTCATACAAATACACATATCATCAAAGTCTATGAAAGGAAATAATCTAGGGCTTAAAAACACACATATAGGTCTCTCAGGCATGGTCAGCATCTTCTAGTTCTTTGTCCTATGGTACTCCAAATAGATAAAAAACATTGTTACACCTACGCATGGAGCATACCATAGTATATTTACAAACTAATAAAGAACACAACACTATGCCATTGATAAATAGATAGACTAGCGCATGCACTACCAAGTGTCATTTACTATGAATTTCACACAACGAGATAATAAATTACCAAATCAAGATTACTCCAAGATTTCTAGTGAACTACCCATCAAAATATTTTTCTGTGTTGCCCATCTTTACATATTAGTTAATGGTTAATTATAAGAATGTTAGAAAGTGTCCAACAAAAGGGAATTGAAATGACAACATGCTACATTTATTGAATTTTTCCAAACAAGTAGCTTCATTTAGAAATCATAATGGCTATTAACATTTCAATAATTTAATTCACCCTGATGATTGATAAAAAGTAGTCATAGATATGAACTACAACAATGCAGATCTGCACAAAATAAGAGTGTCAAGAACAAACTTGTGTTTGCATGGGACCATAAATTTTTCATTCATCTCACAGCTTTACAAGCTAAAGTGCTATTCCCAGCACTGGGAGGACCAACCAAGCCTTTTACATACCTATAATAGGCTAAAACTCTACCCAAAATATTTTTGGATACACAAACATATTCACAAATATATAAAAATAGTAATTATACACCCGAACAAACACAAATCAAAGTTGATAGTCATACAACTTCAACAAATATCTAAAAAGATATACAGAAATGATGTCTAGAGAGAAAGAGAGTGCAAAAATAAAATGTTTCAGGAATAATGAAGATAATAGAAGCTCGGCCTCCTTTTGATCCAGTTGAAATCTGTAAATATGGGACCCATGCATTATCAGGACCATCGCAATGTCAAAATGCTTTGAATTATATTTTTTGCATGTTTCTCACATCAGATATCCTAAAAAGATTCATTATTAGGTTAATCAGAAAAGCAATGAATCAAACCAGAATAAAAAAAATTGAAACCTCCAAAAAAATCTCATTATGTTTTGGTATGATGAAATCACATCAGTTGAAATCATCCATGTAATCCATATTGAAGTCAGCACCAGCAGCTTCCATGACCATTCTATGGTATGTGTTTGATGCTTCTTCACCAAAAGAAAATGATTTAGTACATTCATTTTGGTCAATGTTCATAGCCACTGTACTTTCCACAAGATAAATCTAAACAAAATAATTTGGTACAAAGCTATATTTAGCCAAATGGTATCTTATAGTGTTTAAATCATGAAAAGGGTTATTCTAATACTTGTGATGATTACATGGACACTTAATTTTTTCTCCATCCATCCATCTCGATTAACTACATGTAAAATTGATGAAAGTTTCAAGCCCACTCAAAAAATCTTTATTCAAAATTCCATTCATAAACCTTTTGTATATCCACTGACAATCTGAACTCATTTTGTCGTATTTTATTTACAAATAATAATGCTCAATCATTATTTTTTAGTAAACATTCAACTACTTCAAAATATACTAATAATTAAATAAAATTACATATAGATGAATATTTAAAATTAAATATCATGAAAATTGAGGCAAAGATTTGCAAGAATCTGCATGAATAGATAAAGAAATTTTTTAGCACTGTAAAGTTTAATAGATATCATGCTATTACTAAATAAAAGAAGCAAAATACGTTAATAGACAAGAAAGAAAAGCAAAAAAGAAAGAAATTTAAAGTTTGAAGGGGGAGAGGGAGAGAAAGAGAAAGAGAGGGAGAGAAAGAGAGAGAGGGAGAGAGAGGGGGGGGGGAGAGAGGAAGATAAATAGAGAGATGGAGAGGGAGGGAGGGAGAGAGAGAGAGAGAGAGAGAGCAAGTAAGAAAGAAGGAAAGCAGAAAAGAAAATAGCAAGAGAGAGAGAGAGTGACATAGAAATAAAAAGAGGAAGAGAGTGACACAGAAAGAATGAGAGTTGGAGAGAGAGACACAGAGAATACAGTGTCAGAATAAGGAATTACATAAAAGAATAAAAAATTTTCTTCCATGGAAACCTATCAAATATTATATCTTTTGTTATACATAAGTTCATATATGAACCTGATGCCCAAGGGGTGAGATTAGGTATGAGTACGACCTTTATTTCAACAGCATGCTATATATGACCAACGAACACTCTCATGCTTTGTGCTTACATATTATTGATATTATATCTTTTTCCATTTAATTCAGTGATTGTATGTACCCTTATTTCCTTGTAAAAATTTTACAAGAAAATGGGCTTGAAATGTGCTTTATTAAGGGCACATAGATTGTACGTACTCGGATCTTTCTCATTTGACTCTTCAATTTCATTGATTTTTTTTTATTTCTATGATACATTTATTAATATTTCCAAACTTATTTTTGTTCGACTTTATTAGACATGTTCTTAATCTATTAAGTTTTGCCATGAGAATCTAGTTTGGGTTGCCACTATTGGTAGCGACCAAGATTCATTCATAGTGTATTGGAAGTCCTCATGCAGACACCACATATTCTGGAAATTAAAAGATATATTTTTGGGTTCTATCTTAAGAAATTTAATAAGTAGTGGCATGTGATCTGAACATGAGTTGTTCAAGTGTTTGA
Organism: Sapria himalayana; assembly: GCA_029783825.1. Lineage (NCBI taxonomy): Eukaryota > Viridiplantae > Streptophyta > Magnoliopsida > Malpighiales > Rafflesiaceae > Sapria > Sapria himalayana. Next base: position 123,960 of record JAREIK010002300.1, on the reverse strand, counting down.
ATCTTATATTTCCAAAAGTGTCAATCCATTTGGTATTAAAAAGAATTCTATCCAGTCTAGATCATATAGCTCCTTTTTTTTGTGGCTATTAGTCCAGGTGTAGTTTGAGCCTAAAAATTTTGTCTCCAGTAGGTTGCAGTTAGAGATAGTTTCGTTAAAGTGTTCAAAAGCATGTGTATTCATTAGTTTCCCCCCTTTTTTCTTGGATGTATCTCTGATCGTGTTAAAGTCACCTTCTATCATCCGTGGAGTTTTTATTACTGAAATATCCTCCATGATTTTTCATAGCTCCTTTTTTTTCTTTAGAGTTATTAGCATAAACTACTAAAATTATGTCTTTTATGCCCTTATTTATACTAAGATTAATGATTTGGTCATATTCTTCATTGCTAGTAATATCTTTGCAATTTTTCCACGTGATCCATATTCTACTCATGTTATTGGAGAAAGCTTTACTGAATCCTAGTTTGTTCTTGACATTTTCTAATTGACTTGTATCAACCATTGGTTTTGCTAAAATTAGTAGTGAAATATTATTGAGTTTTATCAATTTCTTTAATCTATTTAAGGATGAGGTGTTGGCTATTCGTGAATGTTCCAGAATAAGTAATAAACATTATTCAAGGATTTTAATTGTGCTTTTATTTTTCACTTTAATTCATGTGTTAAATTTAAATGTTTTTTAGTGTTTCTTGAGATTCTTTATCTTTAAGCATTTTATCCATTTGTAGACTTCTAATATTTATGTCCTCTATAGCCTTTTCTCTATTATAGGCTATCACTCTACTTTTTTTTATATCAATATCATCTTTAGAGTAGTTCATGTTTTTAATTTCTGTTTCAGTTTGAATGTTATTATAGGATTTAATGGATTCAGAATCTGAACCCATTACAGAGGAAAAAAACCAATCTTCTATATTTTTTATTTGCATTATCTTTGATTTCTAGTTTTAATCACTATCTCTTTAATTTTGTCCATCATTGTTCTTATTTTTTCTTTTTCCAAAGCCACCACATCCTATGCAGGTGGTTGCATATGATTTATGTTTGTTTTTATGTCAGAAACCTTAAGAACATGAGCTTATGGACTAACCATCTGTCTGTCTACCTCATTAGGTTCAACTTGATTTTCCATTTTCTCTTTGTTTCTGACCTAGACCTCCTTCCTCTGTATTTCTTTGTAATTATTAAATATGGTTATACATTTTAATATTTCATTTCCCCTTTTCTTATATGCATTACAGTAGCTAGGAAGTACTTCTAGAATTATAGGTTGCAGAAGCCTACTTTCTCATTCTGACCAATCCATATCTTATTCGGGATAGGGAAATTATGAGTTACTTCAATACAAACTCTGGCAACACTAGGCCTCAAGAGATTGGTCGTGGCTCAATCCATTAATAATGGTTTACTAATGAGATTTGGAGATGGAGAAGAGTGCAATTTTGTTAAATAAATGAATGAAAAATAGGGGAAGAAGAAACCTAACCGACATGAAAGAGTTATCGTCTTTGATATTATAATTCGGCGCCCATTTGAATACTTGCATTGGATAACCCAATATATTCTAGGTCTCCTTCATTCATAGATGCAATAAGTCCTCTTCTGTGAATAACTGAACCAAAATGTGTTTGCAATCAATCGCTCCCAGCTTAATCAAACCTTTGAGTTTTAAAGAAGGAGAATAAATCTCTTATCTCTTCCATTCGTGGTTTCCCATGAGAAAGTTTCCAAATGAGAGAGTGTTTGTGAAGAACAAAGAGGTTTTCAACTTCTTCGGGGGGAAAAAATATCATGGGTTCCCCATTTTAGTAGAAAACTAATTATTAGAGGGCACAATTAATTGATAAATATTAGAAAATGATTTCTTATAAGCAAGATAAACACATTCCTCCATTATTCAGCTTGAATTCATAACTTTCTTCCCTAAATTAAAGCTTTCTCTCTCTAGAATTTCAACTTTCTCTCTCTCTAGAACTTAGAGCAACAAAAAAACTCCCACCTCTTTTTATACTTATTTCTTCTTCTTTTCTTGTTATTCTTCATATTTTACTTAGTATTCTTATTCTTCTTATTATACTTATTCTTCTTATTCTTCTTATTTTTCTTATTATACTTATTATTCTTATTCTTCTTATTATTCTTATTCTTCTTATTCTTCTTAATCTTCTTATTCTTCTTATTTTTTTTATTCTTCTTTCTTCTTTTTATTCTTCTTATTCTTCTTATTCTTATTCTTCATATTCTTCTTATTCTTCTTATTTTTTTATTCTTCTTATTCTTCTTATTCTTCATATTCTTTTTATTCTTCATATTCTTCTTATTCTTCTTATTTTTTTATTCTTCTTATTAATCTTATTCTTCTTTATCATTTTTTCTTCTTATTCTTCTTATTCTTTTTATTCTAATTATTCATCTTATTTTTCTTATTCTTCTTTTTCTTCTTATTCTTTTAATTTTCATATTCTTCTTATTATTTTTATTCTTCTTTTTTTATGTTCGGTTTATTATTATAACAACCCTCTCTTTTGGTGGAGGGATACCCTTTTTACAAATTACTTATTTTCTACCCATTACCCATTTACACCATCTTAGCACCTACTAGCTAATTTTGACACATTATAAATTTAAATAAGAACACAATAGAACTTGCTATATCTTTTGTGCCCTGTCAACCATGCTAGCTTTCCTCCTACTTTTGAATTCCAAACTAGGGAGTGTGATCCTTTCCACTGCTCTTCCTTGATTCTTCTCCTTATCATATCCAATAAGTTAAATTTTTTCTCTCCTCTTTCTTCCTCGAACTTACTAGCTGACTATTTTCTGCCTGCCTATTGCTATAGAAATTGTTCTTGCTGCTGTTTGCTTAAGTCTCCTGCCCATTTTAGTTCATTTACACCATAGGCCTTCTTTATGTAGTGCACAACCTGCCTGCTGCTGCTCCTATCATTGGCATTGACTGCTTCCTACAGTAGAGGCTTGAGCAACTCCTCTTCCAATAGAGGCTCTGATCTCCAGAAGTATTATAGTTTTCTACAACATCAAGACATGCCATACAATCTAATATAGCTTCCTACCCATTTACCCTTCTCGTCCTTATTTACTTTACACCTCATTGCAAACTGAAAAATAGAAATCAAGAAAAAATAGAATTATTCTTTTGCTTTCATCTTCTCTTTATTCCCCTACCTTGCACCAAGTAACCTTCTGCCCAATCCCAAACTTGCTCTGCCTGTCATTCACATGCAGAAATATCCCTACAAAAAATGCAAGCAAACATAACTCTTGAAGCCAGCATCTCTCCCATTTCTAGTAGTGCAAATCTGGAATCCAACAAAATAACAAATAGAAAAAATCCTATGTGCCCCCCCCCTCCTAACCGATTCTACTTCTCCTTCTTCCCCCAATAGCCCCTCTCTCACCAGCTCTCATATCTTAGCCTTTTTAACCCTTAGATATGGGAATGCTAACCTATCTAGTCTAGCTAAACCTTGTAAACTAACCATCAAAAATTTTTCATCAAAATCTTTAGCCTCTTTAAGGATCCTATTCTGGCTAAAGTGTCAGCAAGCACATTTGCTCCTATTAAATGTGCTGAATAGATGCCTTCAGCTACTTCATAAGATTTATAATCTTCTCGATCTCCTCTTCATATTTTCATAAAGATATGTTTTTGTTGCTAGATCTACTAGCAAACTAGAGTCCACCTAGATTTGTAGGTTTTTCAAACCGAGCTCCTTGTAGACCTGCAAACCTTTTATGAGTGTGCTAATTTCTTAGTGTAGAGCCGATGAGGCCTTGCATGACAGAGAATAAACTTTAATAATTTGCCCTTGTAAATCTCTAATTACTCCTCCTCTTCCTGCAGTCACCATGTCTCTTTTAAAACTTCCATCCGTATTAAGAGATAGATGTCCTGTAGGAGGGATATTCCAACTTATGCTCTTTATGCTCCGAGGCTTCACCTTAATTAGTGTACTCACCCATGAGTCCCTAATTGCTCTTTCTGCATCTATTTTTTTAGCCCTTATTGGCTTTACTAAGGATATATTACTGATCTCTCTCCTAATATCTTTTAATATTTTCACTGAGTCCATTCTTTTACCATCATATCTACTCTTATTTCTAGCTTTCCATAAGTTCCAGATAACCAAATGTGGAAGATTTTGAGAAGGCCATTTTTTGGTTGAGCTTTTAGAATTTCTCCTTCCCATTTTCTAACTCTAGCTACTAATCCTATTTCTTTAATATTTATTGGAACAGATTTTTCTAGCTCCTTCTAGACTTCAGCAGCAATTTTACCTTCCGAGAATAGATGATCTGTAGTTTCTATTGCAACAAAGCAACAGTCACATCTAGATACCAGCTTTATACCCTTCCTTTGCACATTATTATCCACCGGTATAGCATTAGAAAAATCCTCCATGCAAAAAAAACACAATTTATACGGAATATCTTTTTTCCAGGCCCATTTAAAAATAGGTTGAATAGGTTTTTCCTTTCTAATCACTTCTTTTACTGATTTTAATTTGAAAATTCCTTGTGGGTTGAGCATCTATTCTAGACACTCTTATGTAGTATTGAGACTGATTCTACTATCCCTTTCTATTTTTCCAGTGCTTTCCAATTATTCGAAGCCTTCTTCAGGCGTTTATTACTTTCCCACCCATATTTAGCCCTCATATATTTTGCCCACAGGCTATTATTTTTTTTTCAATCTCCACCAATCTTTGCAATCCCATGTTGAAGCCATATCTTCTAAACTAATTATTTTTAAACCTGCTTCATCTTTTGGGTAACATATATCTTTCCAGTTTTTCCAATGAAGCTTCGGTCTCCTGTCTTTTTTGCCCCATAAAAAGTCTGTCATTTCCATTTCTACTTTCCTTATAACCAACAAAATATATACTAGTGTACTTTGAATATTCTTTTTATTCTTTTTATTCTTTGTATTCTTGTTATTATACTTATTTTTCTTATTATTTTTATTCTTATTATTCTACTTATTCTTGTTATTCTACTTAATTTTCTTGTTTTTATTATTCTTTATTTTATTCTTATTCTATTTATTTTTATTATTCTTTTTATTCTTTTTTATTCTTATTCTTTTTATTCTTCTTATTCTGGTTATTCTTTTTATTCTTCTAATTCTTTTTTATTCTTCTTTTTTTAATAAAGTTTATTTTATTAATTTTAATAGCACTCGCTTTTGGCGGAGGAATACTATTGTTACAAGCTAAGATACTACCCTTTGCCCTTTTATACCATTATTAAAATTAAACAAATAAAACAAGCAATAATAAAATCCTTCTTAATCTGATATGCCTAAATTCTTAATTCATAAAAATCTCCTAGTTTTAGTTTCTATAGAATTTAACAAAAATATCTTCTTAGACTTTCTATCTACCTTTTCTTTAAAGTTTATGCTTGAAGTTTCCTTGAGCTTTATGTATGAACCTCTTACTTTCTTGTGCTACATTTTTTATCATTTTTCCTGCTATCATGATATGTTTATTTAATTTCTTCTGTGCTTTTGTGCAGCTTCTGCCTATACTTTCCAATTTCACCTATATGCCTTTAAGTTCCTCCCTCTTATTGTTTCAGCCTGCCTTTAATTACTTCTTGTTATTGTTGTTTTTAATTATTGTGCTTCCTCTATTTTCTGCCAATGTCTCAATTACTTCTAGAGCTTCTTCTTATTCTCTGTTACAGACAAGTAGACAAAGAATAACAGAAAAATAGAACAAGCTACACCAGTCTTGCTTCAGTCTACATAATTTTATCAATCATTGCACAATGACTGATATTGGACTAGCTTCCCTACACTTTTAAGAAATAGTACAAAACAATATACATCTATCACCTTCTCTTCCATGTTGATTCTTTTTAGCAGTAGCATTCATCACCACCCAATATAAATACCACCTGCCATTATCCTACTTATTTCACAGATCACCACAAAACATCTGACTACCTTTATATTCTCTCCCTTGTAGTTTAAGACTACCTATAAAAATAGTTTTTAGCAGGGTTAGCATCTCTGTTACACAAGATAATAAAACATATCACAAAAATCTCTTTTACTACTTCTGCCTTTGTGACATTAACAAAGTCTTCATTCCAATGACTCTGACACCTACTCTTTCAGAAAAAAACCAAATAGACAATTATGCCTCCCTAACTTTCATTTGCTATTGCCTTTTGGAAACAACATGTCTCACTCCCACCACCTGCATCATCCTCACAATCATTCATCCATAAATTAACTTATAGTAAAACTAGCAATAAAATCTCTACAATGTCCCAAACAGAATCTATTTAAGCATCCCACAGGACCGGGATACTAAACACATTACACCTGCAGAAAATTTTAGGAATCCTACCATAATGCATTACAAAATACTACCATGTATGTAAATCCCCTATTCTTTAAATTTAACCTACCATATCTATAGAGTTCTCCCACATAAGAACTTAAGGTTAATTAATATACTAGCACTTTTTTACTTATATACTTCTTAAAGGATTCTTAGAATAAGTGTTTACTATCCTGAATATATGATATCCTATATCACCTAGTTTGAGTAAACCTCTATATTTGGTGGCATGTTTTTAGCATTAAAGAATTGATTTCCTGATTTTTAACTTCTTTAGCTAGTTTATTGGCTACTTGATTTACTTCTCTAAATATGTGCATAATATTATAGTTTAGCTCATGAACTAGTTGTATGATTTCTTCTGTCATTTATATATTTCCAAAAAAATCTTTGACTTTTAATAATACCTACTAACATACTTAAATCAATTTATATTTGAATGTTTTTTATTTTCCTATCTTTGCATATCTTTAATCCAGATAGAAGTGACTTGATTTTAGACTACATAGGATTATTAGCTTTCAACCTCTTAGTGAATGGCCAAATCATCTTGCCATCTGAGTCCCTCAGAATTCTCCCGCCTCCTGATGCACTTATTCCTCTTTTAAAACTACCATTTGTGTTAAATGCCAAATATTTTTTTGGAGGTTTATTCCAATGTATACTCATAATGCTTGATGATAGAAGCCTTAGTAGCCACCTATATATATATATTCTTTATTTTCTAAGAAAGTTATATTATTTATTGGGAAAGCTTATGAAGTAAATTTTAGCTCTTTTTTAATTTCACATCCTATAGCTTTTGCCTTCATTTTAGAACCCTCATATCTACTTTTGTTTTTAGCTTTCCAAATATTCCATAACGCCAAAGGTGGAATGGTATTCTTGAGCCATATATGAACCGAATTAAGATCAGGCCTTCTCATCCATTTCCTAAGGCTTTTTTTGAGAGATTGATTTTTATACTTTAAATTCATTTCTTTTTCAAATATTTCTCATATCTTTGAAGCTATTTTACCTTGTGAAAATAGGTGATTCAGGATTTCTATTTTTATTTTATAGCAATCACATCTAGAGGCTAGATTTATTCATTTTTTTGAATGCAAGTATATAATGCGATAATATTAGATATATATTTCCATTAAAATAAACTTATTTTAAGCGAATTATTATTTTTCCAGCACTAATCATAAAAATCTTGTGTGGGTATTGTGTTCCTAATTATATTCATGGCTGATTTTTTAGAAAATGAACCGTCTTCATTTAGCTTCCATTTCAAGCCATATTTAGTAAGCACAGAGTGGTTATCCACCATATCTTTTTGCCTTAAAGTTTGTTTCCAAATTTAAGATCTATAGGACATAATGTAATCTTCAAATTAGACCTATCAAAAGCATTTGATAGAATAGACTGGAAGGTTCTATGTTTTTCCATGAGAAAAATGGGCTTTGCAGAAGCATTGATAGATTTAATATTAAGATGTATTCCAAGTACTTAATTCAGCATCATTAAAAGCTCAATATTAAAGATACCAAATCTAGAGTTTTCCTTCAAATCTAGAGGACATAATGTAATCTTCAAATTAGTTTTATCAAAAGCATTTGATAGAGTAGACTAGTATGTTCTATGTTTTTCCATGAGAAAAATGGGATTTGCATAAGCATGGATAGATTTAATATTAAGATGTATTTCAAGTACTTAGTTCAGCATCATTAAGAGCTCAATATTAAGATGTATTTCAAGTACTTAGTTCTTTATGTCTGGCTAAAAAACTCTTGAAAGAGTTTTCTTCCTAATCTAGAGGACATAATGTAATCTTCAAATTAGACCTATCAAAAGCATTTGATAGAGTAGAATGGTAGGTTCTATGTTTTTCTATGAGAAAAATGGGCTTTGCAGAAGCATGAGTAGATTTAATATTAAGATGTATTTCAAGTACTTAGTTCAGCATCATTAAGAGCTCAATATTAAAGATACCAAGGAAATTTGAAGTAAAAAAAAAGAAAATGATACAAAGGAAATTTATTATGAGCCCATGCATTCATCATATCTTTCAAGCTAATTAAACCTAATCCGGCTTCCTCTTTTGGGTGACATAAGTCATCCCATTTTTTCTAGTGTAATTTTGGTTTTTCTTTGTTTTTCCCCTAGAGGAAGGAAGATAGTTTTTTATCTAGCTTTTTAATAAGCTTTTTCGGAGGCTAGATATTCATAAGTTTATGTGTTAACGTGCCTTGAAGTACATGTGATATGAGTGTGATCCTTCCACCAAAACATAGAAGGTTTTTTTTCCATCTTGCTATTTACTTTCTCATTTTTTCTATTAAAATGCTTAGGTATTATTCTTTTATCCTATCTTCATATATTGGTCAACCCAGATACATTAGCTCTCCTTTCTTTTGGTCAAATCCAGTGATCTTTTTTATTCTTTTTACGACATTTTCAAGTGTTTTCTTTGCTATAATAAACTAGCATTTTCCTTTATTCTTTATTTGACTTGTTTCATCCTCAAAGGTCTGTAGTATATCCATCAGATTACTCATTGATTTGTTGTTCGCATTTGTGAAGATGATTACATCTTCTACATATGCCAAGAAGCTCACTAGAGATGTGTTTTTTTTGCTTAAAAGTTAGAATATTTCCTTTTTCCATTTTTTTAAAAATTAAAATGAATAAATTAAGGTATATGTTAAATAACAAAGGTGATAACGAGTCTCCTTGCCTTAGACCTCTTATTGGTTTAAATTCTCCTCTTTTTTTCCATTAATTAGAATTCCGACACATATGCTAGAAATGCATCTATAAATCAAATCTATCCATGTTTCTCAGAAACCTAATTTTTTCATATCAAAACATAGAATATCCCATTCTACTCTATCAAAAGCTTTTGACAGATCCAATTTAAATTCTTCTCTTTATTATTATTATTATTATTATTATTCTTCTTCTTCTTATTCTTATTATTCTTATTATTCTTATTATTCTTATAATTCTTATTATTCTTATTCATATTATTCTTTTTATTCTTCTTATTCTTCCAATTTTTTTTATATTCTTATTCTTATTATTCTACTTATTCTGCTTATTCTTCTTAATCTTCTTAATCTTCTTATTCTTCTTATTCTTATTATTCTTATTATTTTTCTTATTCTACATGTTCTTCTTATTCTTTTTATTCTTTATATTCTTTATATTCTTCTTATTTTTATCACTCTTTTTAATCTTCTTATTTTTTTTTTCTTCTAATTCTTAATATTTTTCTTATTCTTCTTATTCTTCCTTTTCTTCTTAATCTTCTTATTCTGCTTATTTATATTATTTGCTTATTTATCTTATTCTTCTTATTCTTCTTATTCTTCTTATTCTTCTTATTCTTATTATTCTTTTTATTCTTCTTATTCATCATATTCTTATTATTCTTATTCTTCTTATTCTTCGTATTTTTATTATTCTTCTTATTCTTCTTATTCTTATTATTATTATTATTATTATTATTATTATTATTTTACTTATGATTCTTATTCTTTTTATTCTTCATATTTTATTTTTTCTTCTTATTCTTTTTATTATTCTTAATGTTCTATTATTATTTTTATTATTCATATTCATTTAATTCTTATGATTCTTCTTATTCTTATCATTCTTTTTATTCTTCTTATTTTTTTTAATCTTCTTAATTTTATTATTCTTCTTATTCATCTTTTTTTTTATTCTTCCTATTCTTCTTAATCTTCTTATTTTGTTTATTTATCTTTTTTTGCTTATTTATCATATTCTTCTTATATTTCTTATTCTTCTTATTCATATTATTTTATTTATTCTTCTTATTCTTCTTATTCATCATATTCTTCTTATACTTCTTATTCTTCTTATTCATCTTATTCTTCTTATTTTTCATTTTCTTTTTATTAGTCTTATTCTTCTTATTCTCTTAATCTTCTTATACTTTTTATTATTCTTATTCTTATTATCCTTTTTTTTATTCTTATTCTTCTTTTTCTATTTATTATTTTTATTCTTTTTATTATTATTATTATTATTCATTATATTTTTTTTATTCTTCTTATTCTTTATATTCTTCTTATCCATCTAATTCTTCTGATTTTTTTGAATCTTTTTTTTCTTCTTATTCTTTTTATAATTCGTATTCTTATTTTTCATGTTATTCTTGTTATTCTTATTATTCTTCTTAATCTTCATATTTATGAAATTCTTCCTATTCTTTTAATTCTTTTTTTTCATATTTTTCTAATTCTTTTTATTCTTCTTTTAATTCTTATTCTTTTTAATCTTTTTATTTCTTATTCTTCTTATTCTTTTTATTCTTCTTATTCTTCTTATTGTTATTATTATTATTATTCTTATTCTTAATATTCTTCTTTTTCTTCTTATTATTCATATTGTTCTTTTCTTCTTATTCTTTTTATACATCTTATTTTTATTATTCTTTATTTACTTTTAATTTTTATTATTCTTCTTATTCTTCTTATTCTTCTTATTTTTCTTATTTTATTATTATTATTATTATTATTATTATTATTCTACTGACACTTCTTATTCGTTTTATTCTTCTTATTCTATTTATTCGTCTTATTCTCCTCATTTTTTTTCTTCTTATTATTACTATTCTTCATATTATTCTAATTATTCTAATTCTTCTTATTCATCTTATTATTTTTATTCTTCTTTTCTTCTTATTTTTTATAAAATTCTTATTTTTCTTATTCTTTATATTCTTTTTATTCTTATGATTATTATTATTATTATTCTATTATTGCTTCTTATTCTTTTTATTCCTCATATTCTATCTATTCTTCGTATTCTCCTTATTATTTTTTTTCTTCATATTTTTACTATTCTTCATATTCTTCTAATTCTTCTAATTATTCTTATTCTTCTTATTCTTATTATTCTTCTTATTCTTCATATTCTTCATATTCTTCTTTATTTTCTTAAAGTTATTATTCTTTTTATTCTTGTAATTCTTCTCATTCTTCTTATTCTCAATATTCTTTTATTCTTCTTTTTCTTCCTATTCTTCTTAATCTACTTATTCTAATTATTATTATTATTATTATTATTC
>JAREIK010002300.1:0-110000 GCA_029783825.1 Sapria himalayana | reverse complement strand
CTTATTCTTTATAAACTTCTTATTTTTCTTATTCTTCATATTCTTTTTTTCATATGATTCTTATTATTATTATTATTATTATTATTTTACTATTGCATCTTATTCTTTTTATTCTTCATATTCTATCTATTATTATTATTCTCCTTATTATTTTGTTTCTTCATATTTTTACTATTCTTCATATTATTCTAATTCTTCTATTTCTTCTAATTCTTTTTATTCTTCGTATTCTTCTTATTCTTCACATTCTTCTTTATTTTCTTATCCTTATTATTCTTCTGATTCATGTGATTTTTCTCATTCTTGTTATTCTCATTATTCTTATTATTCTTCTTTTTCTTCCTATTCTTCTTAATCTATTTATTCTACTTATTCTACTTATTCTAATTATTATTCTTATTCTTCTTATTCTTTTTATGCTTCTTATTCTTCTTATTCTCTAATCTTCCTATTCTTCCTAATCTTCCTATTCTTCTTATTCTTTTTTTTTATTCTTTTATTCTTTTATTCTTTTATTCTTTTATTCTTTTATTCTTTTATTCTTTTCTTATTGTCTTCTTTTCTTTTTTTCTTCTTTTCTTGTTTTCTTATTGTCTTCTTTTCTTCTTTTCTTCTTTTCTTCTTTCCTTCTTTTCTTCTTATTCTTCTTATACTTCTTATTTTTTAAATTCTACTTGTTCTACTTATTCTTCTTATTCAATTTATTATTCTTATTCTTCTTATTTCTTATTCTTTTTATTCTACTTATTCTTCTTATTCTTCTTATTCTTCTCATTCCTTATTCTTTTATTCTTATTATTCTATTTATTATTTTTATTATTTTTATTATTTTTATTATTTTTATTATTTTTATTATTTTTATTATTTTTATTATTTTTATTATTTTTATTTTTATAATTCTTTTTATTCTTATAATTCTTTTTATTCTTCTTATTCTTCTGATTCTTCTTATTATTTTTTATTTTTCTTATATTTCTTTTTTGTGTTCTACTTCTTATTCTTCTTATTAATCTTATTTTTTGTATTCTTCGTATTCTTCTTATTTTTCTTATTCTTTGTATTCTTTGTATTATTTGTATTCTTCTTATTCTTATTATTCTTTTTTTTCTTCTTATTCTTCTTATTCTTTGTATTCCTCTTATTTTTATTATTCTTCTTATTCTTCTTATCCTTCTAATTCTTCTTATTCTTTTTATTCTACTTTTCTTCTTTTCTTCTTTTCTTCTTTATCTTCTTATACTTCTTATTTTTATTATTCTTCTTATTCTTAATATTCATTTTATTTTTCATATTAATAATAATAATATTATTATTTGTAATCTATTTACTATTCTTATTCTTTTATTCTTCTGATTCTTTCTTTTATTCTTATTCTCATTATTATTATTCTTCATCTAATTATTATTCTTTATATTCTTTTAATTATTTTGATTCTTCTTATTCTTCACATTCTTCTAATTATTATTATTATTATTATTATTATTCTTTTTCTTATTCTTTTTCTTATTATTCTTCCTATTCTTCTTAATATTCTTATTCTTTTCATTCTATTTATTCTTCTTATTCTTCGAATTCTTCTTATTCTTTTTATTTTTCGTTTCTTCTTTTCTTCTAATTTTCTTCTTATACTTCTTATTTTTATCTTTTTTCATATTCTTATTATTCTTCATATTCTTTTTATTATTCTTATTCTTCTTATTTCTTATTTTTTATATTCTTCTTATTCTACTTAATATCTTTATTTTTCTTATTCTTCTTATTCCTTATTCTTTTATTCTATTTATTATTTTTATTATTTTTATTCTTCTTATTCTTTTTATTCTTATAATTTTTTTTATTATTCTTTTTTATTCTTCTTATTCTTCTTATTCTTCTATTCTTCTTATTATTCTTTCCTATTATTCTTCTTATATTTTTATTCTTCTTATTCTTCTTATCCGTCTAATTTTTCGGATTCTTTTGTTTCTTCTTTTTCTAATTATTCTTTTTATAATTCGTATTCTTTTTTTTTCATGTATTTCTTGTTATTCTTGTTATTATTCTTAATCTTCTTATTTATATTATTTTTCTTATTCGTCTAATTCTTCTTTTTTTCATATTTTTGTTATTCTTCTTATTCTTCCTATTCTTGTTTTTCTTCTAATTCTTATTAATCTTTTTATTTATTATATCTTCTTATTCTTCTTTCTTCTTATTCTTCATATTCTTTTGTTTTCTTATTATTCTTTTCTTCTTATTCTTTATATACTTCTTATTTTTCTTATTCTTTATTTTCTTTTAATTCTTATTATTCTTCTTATTCTTCCTATTTTTCTAATTTTTCATATTCTTCTCATTTTTCTTATTCTACTTATTATTATTATTATTATTATTACTATTATTTTTTATTTTTATTCTACTTATACTTCTTATTCTATTTATTCATCTTATTCTCCTCATTTTTTTATTCATATTATTACTATTCTTTATATTCTTTTAATTCTTCTGATTCTTATTAATCTTTTTATTTCTTATTCTTAATATTCTTCATTTTCTTCTTATTATTCATATTCTTCTTTTCTTCTTATTCTTTATATACATCTTATTTTTATTATTCTTTATTTTCTTTTAATTGTTATTATTCTTCTTATTCTTCTTATTCTTCTTATTTTTCTTATTTTTTTTATTTTTCCTTTTCTTATTATTATTATTATTATTCTACTTAATCTTCTTATTCATTTTATTCTTCTTATTCTATTTATTCGTCTTATTCTCCTCATTTTTTATTCTTCATATTATTACTATTCTTCATATTATTCTAATTATTCTTATTCTTCTTTTTCTTCTTTTTCTTCTTTTTCTTCTTTTTCTTCTTTTTCTTCTTTTTCTTCTTTTTCTTCTTTTTCTTCTTTTTCTTCTTTTTCTTCTTTTTCTTCTTTTTCTTCTTTTTCTTCTTTTTCTTCTTTTTCTTTTTATTCTTCTTTTCTTCTTATTCTTTATAAACTTCTTATTTTTCTTATTCTTATATTATTATTATTATTATTATTATTATTATTCTACTATTGCTTCTTTTTTTCATTCTTCATATTCTATCTATTCTTCTTATTCTCCTTATTATTCTTTTCTTCATATTTTTACTATTCTTCATATTCTACTAATTCTTCTGATTCTTATTATTATTCTTATTCTTCTTTATTTTCTTATCCTTCTTATTCTTTTTTTTTGGAAAGTTTATTTTATTAATATTAACCCTCTCTCTTTACGGTAGAATACCATTCTTATCCTTCATATTTCAAGCATTTTGGCTCTGCTGAAGATAAAATAAGTGGTTAAAATGATATTTTATGCTGCAAAACATCTATTTTTCAAATACTGAATGGAATATGACATCCATTGTATATGGATATGAAGGCTATGGATGAATTTTTAATAATCTATGATAATATTGAAGTGGATGCATGAGTTCACCCCATTAGAGTATTGTCCATTAGCCTCAGTATGATTTTCTTTATTGAAACTTTTTATCCACATGTTTAATAAGCTCTCTCTGTTCTCAATTCATTACTATTTAGGTAAACCTTTAATCATGGGTGAGGCAACTACATATATGATTCGATCGAATGTTGCTAGGGTGTGTGTGAGGTAAATCCTCAACACACACCTCCACAGAGACTATGGATTGGAATTGATGAGGAGCGGTTTTGACAACTAATCCTTATAGAATACTTACCTCCTTATTGTAATTCCTATAATACAATGGGACATGAGTTAAAAGAATGCATAGTAGGAAATTTTAAATCTAAAAAAAAATAAAAATAAGAAAGAAAGGAAATGAGAATATATGGGTTAATAATGGGCAAGAAATATTCAGTGAGTAGGGATAGGAATAGAAGTAGGTAGTTATTAAAAGATGATAGATGGAGGAGGCAATTTATGAGAAAAGGGATAGGTTAGAAGGGAGGAAAAGAGAAGGGGCAATGCAAAGGGAGCGAGTATGTTCGGGAGATGAAGGGTGGAGGTTAGGAATGAGGTTGCTAGAATGGGATAGTAAAGGGCAGATTGGAGTGGAAAGGACAAGTTGGTTTAGAAATACGGGAAGGGTTAGAGTTAACAGTTTCTGAGAGGTTTTAGGGGAAAGGGGCAATAGAGAAGGATAAGAAAAAAAAAGAAGAGGTTGGTGAAGATAGAAAGGAATGGCTAGGAAAATATAGGTGGTCGGTGGATGACCTCCTCCTGGAATCTTAGTCGAATTCAAAGAGTTTGCCTTTAATTGCTAATAATAAGAAGCCACTTAATCTGGAGCTAAATAGGATATGAGATGATATACAAATGTATAAAGGGAGAAACGGGCCTAACAACATGGATAAGGTGATGGAAGCTATCAAGCACATGGGAATGACATTAGGAATTAAAGAAACATGTGGAGGCATGAATGAACATGAGCAACATAGTTCTAGTAAGCCATCAAAAAACATAAAAAAATACTTGAATATGAAATATGAATCAAAATGCACAACTAGAGCACAAGCAAAATGCATTCTTAATGGATAAAGCATCGTATTGGAACTTAAGAGGAGTAGCAAATACTTCAACATTGAATAGAAATAAAAATCTATTTAAAACACATAAATTAAAATAAAAATTATAGCTGAACTGATGGTGGATATAAAAAGATAGTGGTAATGGGCAACATTTTTGGTAATTATAATAGTAAATAATGGATAATGTGGTAGAATAAGTTAGATATTGAAATTATAAAATGAATCCAAACAAATAATCACTTTTAAAATATGCCCTTAGTCGGAGGCAATTATGTATGTGGTGTTTGCCAAGAATGGAAAAGAGGATAAAAAGTCACAATAACAAGAGATGAAAGAACTAGCATCAAAGAATATGCCTTTTTCAATATGAGGTGATTTTAATATGTTTAGAAATGTAATAAAAAAAAGGGGGAAGACCCCAAGATGCAGAAGCTATAACTCATTTTAATAATGTGGCTATCGCTAATGATAATTTAATGGAAGTAGATTTCTTAGGTTCCAAGTATACATGGTATAATAACTATATGACAAGAGGAGTAATCTGGTCCATGCTGGATAGAATATTATAAAATACAAAATGGGTAGAGAAGTTCGAAGTTATAGAAGTTAGACATCTAAATATGACCTGCTCAGACCACTACTCCATTACTCCTATCTATGTCAAGGAGAGAGGGGAGGCCAAACGGTTATAAATTTCAAAACATATGGCATCTACATGTAGATTTTATAAACACAGTGAAGGATTCTTGGCTGGAGGCAACCATAGGCAATCATATGCAAATATGGGTGATAAAGATGCGTATGCTAAAATATAGATTAGGAGAATGGAATAAGGTTGTATTTGAAGAAGTAAATAAGAAGATCAATGAGGCAGAGAAAATGGTGGCCAAAATGGAAATAAAATATGAGGAAGAACAAAATGAAGAGAATAGGATTAAAGTAAGTAAAGCAGTGGCAAAACTAAGGTTTAGAACTAACATGGACGAAATCTTCTAAAAACAAAGATCAAAAATAAAATGGATAAATGAAGGATATAGGAAAACTAAATTCTTTCACGCGATGGCCAAAATTAGGGTCCAAAAGCATAAGATAAAAGGCTTAAAAAATTCTAAGGGTAAATGGATAGAAAAATAGGAGGAGATAAAAAATAACTTTCAAGAATTTTATAAGAGTCTTCTATGCGGACCAGGCAACCATAGGGAATTTTGTTAATATAAGCTATAGAATGTAAAGTGTCAAAAAAGGATAATAAAAGTCTAGCTGAATATCCAAAGGAAGATAAAGTAGAAGAAGCTATGTTTGGAATAAACAAAGATAGTGCAACTGGGCATAATGGCTCTTTCACTATTACTAGGATATCATAAAAAAAGATCTGGTAGCATCTATTGCCTAGATTTTTTTCAGCAGTCAATATATTAAAATAATGGGCCACCTCTTTAACTATATTGGTTCCTAAGAAAAAAAATCCACATAAATGTTAGGATTATATACCCATTAGTCTATGTAATATGGTATATAAAATTTAAACAAAATTACTTTAGAATAGATTAAATAATATTCTTTCTAAAATTATTTTAGCAGAGCAAACATGTTTTGTTAAAAAAAGGTTAATAATAGAAAATATAAATTTAGCTTCAGAATTGGTGAAGGATATCAGAGCCAAGAATAAAGCCTCATCGGCTTTACATACAGAGATACTGGCTTTGAATAAAGGACTACTAATTTGCACAGATGGAGGCTTACACAATGTCTCGATACAAGTAGATTCAAAAATATTAGTGGACCTAGCCTCAAGTAAATTAAGTATATGGAAATATGAGGAATAGGCTGATTTGATAAGGAGCTTTTTGATAAGATTGAATGGTACAATCAAACATAGTTATACGGAAAGAAATGTGATAGCAAACAAAATAGTAGAGATGGGGTTCAAAAAAGGGATACAAATGTTTGATGAATAGAATATCCCAAATAGAGTGAAAGGGTTGGTAATGCTAGATAGAATAGGTTTTCTTTTAAATAAGAATCAAAAGTAACCTGGGGGACTACCTATCATTGAATATATAGTCGCACATGTTGGTAGAAACTATTTGCAGGAAGAATAGGAAATTGGGAGCAGAAGGGATGGACACCAAAATAATATTGGTGCTAGGAGAACAAGCAGGTAGGAAGGTGAAAGAAGATAGATCCAGGGCTAGAAGGGGAAGATGTCCATAAAATATTACACAAATATAAAGGGGTTGAGGAATTAATTTATACTAGCTATTGTAAAAGTTATATTGTAAGGTAATATGGGGAAATGGGTAGTAACTAGGTATATTATATGGGGTAGGACTAGAATATTTGGTTTTGTAGGTTACAACACAAGTGAAAGCCATGTTTCAACTAGAAGCTGGAGCTTCTAAAAAAATTTTATAGATGTAAAGACAAAGGAATGCAAAAGCAAAATGGTTCTACTTCGTTTGCTGTTGTGCAGATACAAGATTGTTAAAGGATGCAAACTGAGGGTGAAGTTTTAAGGATACAGAAGAAAGTGGAGGGAGTGTTTTTATTAGATTGAATGATTGTTATGTCAAGTTGACTATAATTGTTAGGGATAGTGGTGTATTAAGGGATAAGGGTAGAGGTGATCGATAAATAATGGAGGGTGTGATGGTGAATTTTTTGTGTTCTCTATTTTGCAGATGAAAGAAGCAAAAGATCGAAAACAATAATAGACGAAAGGATTCAACTCAACAAAGTAGAAAGAGTAGAGGGAGATTTATGGGTAGCAAAGAAGCACAGTCCTAGAACAAAAGATAAAAAGAGGGTAGGGAGAGTTTATTCAGAATTGGTAACATGGAAATGAGAAGTGAAGAAAGAAGGAAACCCTCCTCTTTACACAGCTATAAATTTTAATAAGAGCTGCAAAGATTAAAAAGCAAAAGGCTGAGGCTGCAAAAAGTTTGTTGGTTTAAATTTTACTTTGCAGGAAAATGAAAAAGGATTATTCAAAGCATTATAAATTTAATCAAACAAGATATGGATACAGAAAAATGGAAGACAAATATATTACGTGGTTGATGTGTTTTATGATTGTAGGAAAAAGAAAAATCAAAAGGAAAAGACTTGCAAAAGGGCTGGAATCATTGAAAAGATTAAATCATGGAGGGGTTATGCAAGATAAAAGAATGCGATGGAGGAAGACAAGGGTAAAAGTGGACACAACATATAAGGAAGGGAATTGGCATATACTTTGAGAAGACAAAGAAGGTTGGATGGAATCTAAGGATATGAATGCACAAACCATGAAACTCGAAATAAAAAGTAGAGAAAAAAGTAGACACTCAGATCTATAGGAGGAGAGCAATGGATTATATAAGCTGAAGTACTACAAGTAAACAAGAAACCTATTAAGGCAGAATGATGGGCAAGTAGAATATGGTTTCTTTAATGCGTAGTAGAAATAAGTTCTATTGTATTAGTATTCAAGATAGTTCTAGGATGGGGTATAAAAGGGTAATGGGTAGTAGTATTATAGTTGTGACAAAGGTATTCCTCGGCAAAAAACAAGTTAGCTTAATAAAAAAACATTATAAAAATAAGAAGAATAAGAAAAATAAGAAGATTAAGAAGAATAAGAAGAATAAGAAGAATAGAAAAATAAGAAGAATAAGAAGAATAAGAAGAATAAGAAAAATAATAAGAATAAAAAGAATCAAAAAAATAAGAAGAATAAGAAGAAAAATGAAAAAAAGAAAAAATAAGAAGAAAAAGAAAAAAACTAAGAATATGATGACTGATAAGAATAAGAAGAAATAAAAGAATAAGTAGAATAAGAAGAATAAGAAAAAAAAGTAGAACAAGAAGAATAACAATAAAAAGAAGAATAAAAAAATTGAATAAGAACAATAATAATAATAATTTTAATAAGATTAAGAAAAAAAAAGTATTTGAATAATAAGAAGAATAAAGTGAATAAGAAGAATAATAAAAAAGAAAAGAATATTAAAAATATGAAAAATAAGAATAATAAAAAGAATATAAATAATAAGTAGAATAAGAATAATAAGAAAACTAATAAAAATAAGTATAATAAGAAGAATAAAAAGTATAAGGAGAATATGTGGAAAAAAATGAATAAGAAGACTAAGAAAAATATGAAAAAATAAAAAGAAAAAGAAAAATAAGAATAATAAGAAGAATAAAAATAATAAGTGCAAAATGGGTAAGAAGAATAAGAAGAAAAATAAGGGCAAAATAAGAAGAATAAGAAGAATAAAAATAAAAAGAATCACTTTCCATGCCAGCATCAGCTTCTTCTTCTTCAAAACGCTCTCAACTTCTAGAGAGAGAAATTCTCGTTTTTAGAGAGAGAAAATCTCCATTTTTGGCCGAATCAAGCTCTCTTCAAGTGCAAAATGGATCAAAAGGATTTATTATCAATTAATAAATCCTTTGCTTCTATTTTTAAAGGGACCGCGTAGCAACCACGGGCTTGCGGAACCAAAAACGTGAGTCCCGCTATTCTCTTCTCCAATGAGCAAATTAATAGGTTCCTGGAACTGTTCGAGTACACACTCGTAGGAAAATTTTCCCATGGCCGACCTCGTGCAAGTGAGTTACAGAAGTTTATAGAAACATTGAAGCTTAAAGGTAGAGTGAAGTTCGCCGATTATGATGCGAAACATGTTTTTCTTCAATGTTGTATGGAGGAGGACCACTATCGGCTATGGCAGAGAGGGATATGGTATGTTGAAGGACTCCCCATGCGGGTGATGAAGTGGACGAAAAACTTCAGCCCACTCGTGGAAGCTCCCATTGCCCCGGTATGGTTTAGTCTACCGAATCTGCCATTGTTTTTGTTTAACACACAAGCCCTTCATGAAATTGCTTCTTGCCTCGGCATGCTAATGCTTTGGGATGAAGCAACTACCTCCATGACAAAAATAGGCGCTGCTCGTGTATGTGTAGAATGTAGCTTACTTACTCAGCCGCCCAACAAGATATGGATAGGCGGCGAGGACAATGGACAGATTGAAGCGTTCTGGCAAACTTCCATACCTGAGTATCTTCCTCCCTACTGTCTCGGCTGTAACAGACTTGGCCATGATATAGAAGAGTGCCGAGTGGGGAAAAAAGAGAGTGAGAGAGAAAACAGGCAGGAAGGTAAGGGTAGACGGGTAGAAAAATGGGTAAGAGTGGATGAGATTGCCCCGAAAGTGCATACCGAAAAGCTGGAAGAAAGGGGACTCCATGGAAAAGGTTTAGAGGGAAAGAGAGTGGATGTGAAAGGCAGATTAGAGGAGAAGGGAGGCAATTCCGAGGATGGCTATGAAAGAGGGGAGGGGGAAGAAATGGAGGAAGGATGGGAGAAGGTGAAAGCTAGAGGGAGAAAAGGGAAAAAACTCAAAACTAAAAAAATTTAAAAAGAAAAACTAGAGGACTATAGCTGGATGGATGAAGACCTACTGGATTTTCCGGATGAAGTTTCAGTGGTCTTTAGCTGCCCTCCATCATGCGGGGAAGAAGAAAATAGAGATGCCCCAACCGAAAAGATTAAAGATGATCTTGATATTTACGAGGAAGATTAGGATAGGCTAACTAGAGATCAAGCAATGGAAGCTATCAAAAAAATGGCTATGCTTCTCGGGCAACAGGTAAAGTACAATGAAATTATGCATGCTTCTTCTAATACCTCTAAGACCCCAAGAAATATGAAAAAATATTTAAATAAGACTTACGAGTCTAAATACACAACTAGATCCCAAGCAAAGTCAGTAATTAATGGATAGGTGTCTCTTCTAGAACATTAGAGGGGTAGCAAATAACCCTTCAATTAATAGATTGAAACAATTAATAAAAATATATAAAATTTCTTTATTAATTATAGCAGAACCTATGCTTCAGAAAGATCAAATTATAAAATATAGTGAAAAATTAGGGTTTAAAAATGCATATGCAAACTTGAATAGTAAACTATGGATTATGTGGCATAATTATATGGACATTATAATAATAAGAGACACCGAACAAATAGTTAACTTTAAAACTAATTCGAATACAGAAGAAATAATATCAGTGATTTATGCGAAAAATAATAAAAAAGATAGACTAGATCTATGGAAGGAAATGCAAAACATTGCAAAAAAAAATATTCCATGGATTATAGGTGTAGATTTTAATATTATAAGAAGTGCACAAGAAAAGAAAGGTGGAAATACCCCAAACGCATTGGCGATGTCTCAGTTTAATGATTGTATAGCCAGTGCTAATTTAATGGAGGTGGAATATATTGGTTCAAATTATACCTGGTGTAACAATTGGCGTAAAAGAGGAGCAATCTGGGAAAGGCTGGACAGGGTCATGTGTAATGCTAAATGGACTATGACTCATGGAGTTACGGGCCTAAGACATTTAAGCAGGACCTGTTCGAATCATAACCCATTGCTCATAAAAATCCATAAAAGACACCCAATAAGAGGCGACTTTAAATTTCAAAATATGTGGGTTAAACACTCGGATTTTGATAGAATGGTGAGAGAATCTTGGGAAGAGCCAGCATTGGGAAAGCCCATGCAGGCTTTTTCGATTAAGCTACTCAGACTAGCTAGATGTATTAAAACATGGAATAAAGAAGGTTTCGGAAATATAAACCAACAAATAAAACAAGCAGAAAAGGAAGTGGCAAAGCTGGAAATAGTATATGATACTACGAACAAAGAAGAAGATAGAAGTGAACTTAGTAAGGCTAAAGGTAAATTGAGGCTTAAGTTATATATAGAAGAAATATACTGGAAACAACGAGCTAAAATCAAATGGTTAAAAGAAAGAGATAGGAATACAAAATTTTTTCATAATATGAGTAAGATAAAAACGAACAAAAATAAAATTAAAGGTATAAATAATTATGAAGGAAAATGAGTGGAAGAAGATAATAAAATAAGAGTCCTCTTTGAGGAATTTTTTAAAAAACATTTATGCGGAAAATATATTCATGAAGGGGATACTCTTATAAATGAGATTAAATTAAATATAACTAAGGAACAAAATCAAATGATGGAAAAAATACCAGATAGGGATGCAATTAAAAATGCAGTATTTAGTCTGGATAAAGATAGTGCAGCAGGACCATATGGCTGGAATAGTAATTTTTTCCAGGTATGCTGGGAAATAATTGGAAAAGATCTCGTACTTTCTATTTCTAGTTTTTTTTGCAGGAGCGGATATCCCAAAAACATGGGCGAATTCTCTCATTGTTTTGATTCCAAAAAACAAATCCCCACAAAAATGTGAGGAATCCAGACCAATAAGTTTATGTAATGCGATATATAAGATTTTAGAAAAAATTTTACAAAATAGATTAAGTGATATTTTGCCATATATTATTTCACAGGAACAAACAGCCTTTGTTAAAAATAGGCTAATGACGGAAAATATAAGATTGGCAGCCGAGATGATGAAGGACATAGCAATTAAAACAAGAGGGGAGAATTTAGTAGTAAAGTTAGACTTATCAAAAGTATTTGACAGGGTAGAATGGGATATACTCTCTTATTCCATGAGAAAATTTGGCTTCTCAGAGTTATGCATTGATATGATATACAGATGTGTGTCAAGTGTTTGGGTTAAAGTCATTATAAATGGCTCAAAAGGAGAAGAATTTAAGCCTAAAAGAAGCTTAAGGCAAGGAGATCTGTTATCTCCTTTATTATTTGATATATATTTAGAACTGTTAATATTAAATTTAAAGAAAAGAATGTCTGAAGGAAAGATCATTCCATTCAGACAACCAAAAAACACCCCAAGAATAGGATGTCTGGCATATGCCGATGATCTTATAATTTTCACAAATGCAAGCAAAAGATCTTTGATAAATTTTATGGATCTTTTACATACGTTTGAAATTGAAACAGGGCAGGAGATAAATATAAAAAAGTGTCAATTTATGCTGGCAAAGAAAGCAAAAGAAAAAGTGATAAATAAAGTAAAAAACATCACCGGATTTATCCAGCAGAAAGGAGCGCTAATGTACCTAGGCTGTCCTATATATGAGGGTAGATTGAAAGAAGAATATTTAATATCACTACAGGATAAAATAAATAATAAAATAGCAGGCTGGAAAGAGGAACTTCTAGGCTTTGGGGGCAGGATTACTTTAATCTCTCATGTCCTCCAAAGCACATCAGTGCATATTTTATCAATTATTCATCCTCCTAAAAAATTTACAAATAAATTAGAATCAGCAATGGCTAATTTTTTATGGGGGAAAAAGATGGAAAGAATAAACTTCACTAGAAAAGATGGGAGCATCTTTGTTACCCTAAAGAGGAAGCCGGATTAGGATTAATAAGATTACAGGACATGGCAGATGCCTGGGACTGTAAAGGATGGTGGAGGCTAAAAAATGATAGCCTCTGGGCAAGCTTTATGAGAGCAAAATATTTAGAGCATGGAAAGGTAAATAGTAGAAAGGCTTCGAATAATTGGAAAGCTTTAGAAAAAACAAAAAGAAATTGTTGAGTCTCATTCTAAAAAGGAGAAAAGTGGATGGAAATGGATCCTTACTCCACAATGTAATTTTACACTCGAATCAGTTAAGAATTTAATACGAAAGAAAAATGTGATAAATCCAATTTTTAAATGGGTATGGAAAGTAGACACCCCACAAAAAATGTGTTCTCTTTTATGGAAAGCTCTTGTGAATGATTTACCAGTAGACACAAATATTCAAAGAAAGGGTATAAAGACAGTCTCCAGATGTGATTGCTGTCTTCAAGCAACAGAATCTACGGATCATCTGTTTTCAGAAGGAAAAATTGCAATAGAAATATGGAAAAAGTTAGAAATATTTAATAATATAAATAACAAGGAAGAAACTTTAATAGATAGGATGAAGAGATGGAAGAGGTATACCCCAAATACACCGACTAAAAAATGGCCAAATCAAAATTTACCACACGTGGTAATTTGGTGTATTTGGAAGGCAAGGAACAAGAGTAGATTTGAGGGAAGAAAAATGAATTAAGAAGAAATACTAAAAGAAATTAAGATAGAAATTAGTAATATATCCTGCATAAAACCTATCATAATAGGAAATATTGAAAAAGAAAAAGAAGTAAGGATTAAATGGAACCAATCCACTAGAATCATAAGGAGTCATTGGGTTAAAAGTTTAAGCTGGAATAGGCCCCCAGAAGGGAAGTTATCGTTGAATACGGATGGTAGTTTTAATAGGGATTTAGTAATTGCAGGGAGAGGAGGAGTAATAAGAGACTTTGAAGGCAGAGTTAGGAATGCATTCACTCTTGTTGGGAAATCCCACTCTGTACTACATTCGGAAATCAGAGCTCTAATGGAAGGATTAAATGTCTGCAAAAGGTTAGGATATAGAAATTTGCAAATACAGGTAGACTCGACATTATTGGTTGAGTTATTTAATAAAAAGCTAGTATTGTGGCGGCATGAGGAGGAGATAGAAATAATAATTAATCTTGCCAAAGAATTAAATGCATCAATTTCACATGTACACATGGAAGCAAATGTATTGGCAGACAAACTTGCAAAAATAGGATTGCTAGAAGGAGCTGCGGAATATGATGAGGATTCTTTACCAATAAAACTGAAAGGAATAGCAAGATTAGATAAAATTACATTCCCTTACCTAAGAATAAGAAAGAATAGAGAGAAATAGGTTTTTTATTGTGCAGTGTGAAGTTTTATTTATAGGGAATTTTCTGCGGGAAGAAGCAAGACATACAGATCCATGTAATTCACCAAGAAGTAGAAGGGAAGATAAGAGGCTTGTTACTTAAAATTCACCCTGGTCCTGAAGGGTGATTAACCGAAACTAAAGTGAATAATTAAAGGAGACAAAATGGTAAGAAATATGAGTATTAAATCTACTGGTTTGTGCTGTTTGTTTACTCTTATACAGGTATTGAAACTGGACATCCAAGGGCTGTTTTTCTTTTACTGCTTGTTTAAATTTAACACTTGTTGTTTATTAATTTCTGGTTTAAGTTGGTCCCGAAAGTCTGTAATAGGTTTGGTGATCTGTTTTTCTTAGATACTTGGTGGTTTTGCTGGAAGTCTGTACTTGTTAGATAAGTCTTTGTTAGATATTCAATGAAAGCATCATTCAGAAATCATCAAAGGGAAGATAGCTGGGATTACTTCTAATCAAGAGGAGGCCACAAAGAGATAGAGTCTCCTCGTTGTAATGAGCAGAAGGAAGGTAAGTAAAGGTCCTTCTTTTCGAAAGAACATGATACTCATTTTTCTTGCAGGATAACAGTTATATCACAAGTGGAAATGCATAAATATAGTACGGAAAAGACACACTCAAATGATAAAGAATGTGCATGGACAAGAGATTTGAAATGTAGATTCTGGACAGCCAATTCTGGATTGTTAAGCTACAAGGTAGCAGGCTGGTTGGAGCTGATTGAACAAGTCATCTACAAAGATTTAAAGCTCTAAATACAGAACGGGAAAGATCTATACAAAGATCAATACTGGAAGCATCCTTCATAGCAAGATCTTTTAAAAATAAAGAGATGTATAATTATAAGGGTGCACAAATAAAGAAGAAGAAACATGTCTTTATATATAAAAGTCAGGAAAGTTTATGAGTTATTTAAAGACTAGATTGTTACATATTTCTAGCTTTAGTATTCGGGTGTAAAAGGGAAATGGGTAGATTTAGCATGTACAAATAGTATTCCTCCGCCAAAAGAGAGGGTTATTAATAATAAAACGAGCTTTAGTAAAAAAAAAGTTGAATAAGAAGAATAAGAAGAATAAAAAAATAAAAATAATAAGAAAAATAAATTGAATAAAAAATATAAAAAGAATAAAAAGTATAAGAAGAATAATAAGAATAAGAAGAATAAGAAGAATAAGAAGAATTAAAAGAATAAGAAGAATATGACGAATAAGAAGAATATGAAAAATAAGAAGAATAAGAAGAATAAGAAGAATAAGAAAAATAATAAAAATAAGATGAATAATAAGAATAAGAAGAATAAGAAGAATAAGAAGAATAAGAAGAATAAGAAGTATGAGAAGAATAAGAAGTATGAGAAGAATAAGAATAATAAGAAGATTAAAAAGAATAAGAAGAATAATAAGACTAGGAAGAATAATAACAATAAGAAGAAAAAGAAGAAAATAAGAAAAAGAAGAATAATAAGATAAATAAGAAAAGAAGAAAAAGAAGAAAATGAAGAATAAGAAGTATATGAAGAATAAAAAGTATATGCAGTATATGAAGAATAAGAAGAATAAGAAGAGCAAAAAAAAATAAAAAAGAATAAGAAGATTAATAAGAATAAGAAGAATAAGACATTACAAGAAAATGTTATTTAGCTAGAGAATTTTAGCTATGGATCAATCCCTTGCTATGTTGCGAGGGATTAGCTAGGGAATAGCAAGGGATTTATCTTTTTACATTAAAATAAAAATCTGCAATGGATTAGTGATAGAAAAATTTCGTAAATTTCGCATCAGAAAAAAGTTGGGAATTTAGCAATGGATTAGCTATGGATTAGTGACGGAATATTTTCATAAATTCTTCTCAAGAAAAGTGGGGAATTTAGCGATGGATTTAGCGACGAAATTTCCCTAACTAATAAAATCTATTATTTAGCGATGGAATTTCCCTACCTATTAAAATCCAGAATTTAGCCACAGATTTAGCGACGTAATTTCCCTAACTATTAAAATCCGAAATTTAGCAACTGATTTACTGATGCAAAATTTTTAGCTAATTACATCCGCGATATAGTGACAAATTTAGGCATGGAATTTCTCTAGCTAATTACATATATAATATAGTGACAGATTTATGCACGAAATTTCTCTAGCTAATTACATTTAGAATATAGCGACAGATTTAGCGACAGAATTTTCCTAGCTAATCATATCCAGAAATAATCCATAACTAATTTTTTCGTAGATTCCATGAAATTATAAACTGGTAAAATAGCGACGAATTTAGCAATGGAATTTTTTTAGCTAATTAGATCAATACAAAATAATTTTATATAAAATTGGAAGCGATTATTCTTTCAATGTTTATTTTCTCAAAATATATGCATTTAGCTAGGGATTTTTCCCTAATTATTTGGGCTAGTGATAATTCTGTCGCTAATTTTTAATAATTTATTTTTTTAGCATTATTTATTTAAATATTTTATTTAATTTTTTATATTAAAGGTATGTCTTGGTCTATAGATGAGTGATCCTTGTAAGAGAATCTCATCATATAATAATAATAATATGATATTATAAATAAAAAATTTCATAATTAAATAAATACGAATAAAAATTTTTATTAAATAAGACTAAAATAACTATTTTTTGATTATAAATTAATTAAAAAAGTATACAAAATATTTTTCTGAAAATTTTAATTATGATATTTAAATATTTGTATTAAAAACATTATATAATTTATTATATAATTATAATAATTTTAAAATATTTTAATTAATAAATATACATAAATAAAAATTACTGCTAATAAAAACCTAAAATAAACAATTTATAAATATTAATATTATTTCTATAATAGAACAAGGCGAAGGTGTATTTGGTTCAATTGTGGTCAAGTCGAAGAAGGTGAAGTTGTTTTTGGTTCAATGAAGGTCGAAGAAGGCAAAGGTGTATTTGGTTCAATTTTGGTCGAAGAATGTTAAGGTGTTTATTGTTCAACTGCACTTGAACAAGGCAAAGGCATTTTTGGTTAAATTATGTTCGATGATGGCGAATGTATTTCTGGTTCAACTACAATCGAACAAGGCGAAGGTGTATCATATTCAATTGCTCTCGAACATGGTGAAGGTGTCTCTAGTTCAATTGTGCTCGAACATGGCCAAGGTGTTTTTGATCTCCACACTCAATACTTCTATGAATTGAAGGTATGATGCCAATCTCGTAATCCATGATTAGTTCCATGTAGTCAAACTGAGTTTCCAATTTTCCCTATAATTTAATCCAATCTTTTCGCACTGCTAGGATTTTATTTATTATAGGGCCATTGGTTGTTTTTTCATAATATTTTTTGTTTTCCTTAGCTATTTTAGTAATTGAAATACATGAACAATTTAAAGTTAGTTTATTTTTACCAAACAAAGGAAAGTAGCCTTGCTAATTTTATAACTAAGTTATGTTCATTGTACCCAATTCTGTAAGGTATATCTTATTTTAATGCATCTTCTCTTAGTCATTGTATTGCCTTAATTGTGAAAGACAAAACAAAACTTATGATGCATATTCCATGAATCATTATTTTTAACTAAGCTTCTTTACTTACTTTTGTATAAGGATGAAATAGATTATATACAGTAGCTATTTGATCCAAGGGGTCTTCGGAAAGTTGTATAATTTTTTTTCCAACTGCATCTAAGATTGTTAGGGCCTCTTACTTACACTTCAGCATGAAAGGGGTTGGATTTTCTTACTATGAAATCAAGAAGGAGATAGATCTTTTAGTTTTCTATCGTTTTTTTTTACTTTCAGAGTTAGTGTTCCATGTTGAAAATGAATATCTTTTTTACTATTTCATGTCAATGCATATAGTTAAGATACTTGAAACCTAATTGTAAAAACTTCGAACAAAAGAAATGTGTTTGATATTAAGGAAGAAAAAAATACTGGAAGAGAAAGGCTGCTAAATGTGATTTTTTTGAAACTTTTATCTAATATCTCTTGGTTTTCATAAATTTATATGGAACTCTTAATTTTTGTAGCCTCCATGTGAGGCTTGATTTTCATAAATTTTTGTGAGGATTTTGCTCTTTTGAAAACTTCATATTTTTTTTTTAAATTTTAGAAGTTTTCAAATAATTTTTTTTTATACAAATACTAAATGTCATGTATAAGTATTAAGTTTTGTTAAATCTATTCATATTTGTTTTGTTATTATTTTTATTAGTGAGGTTAGTGTCATCAAAATCAAGTCATTAAACCACCAAAACTCTCATAGAAAACATATTATGTGATAATTTCAATTTTTTTATAATATTTTATTTTATTTTATTTTGTTTATTTTTTATTTATGGATAAGAGTATCTAATATATACATTATTTCAATTTATCTTGCTTAGCATATAAGGGTATCTTCTATATGTATATTTTTATTGTATTGAAAGTGAGATTTTTCATATTATTAATTCACATAGTGCTTGTGAATTCAAGCCAATATGAAATCCTTTGTCAAGAAAAAGATATGCTTAATAAGAAACTTTAAACACAAGAAAAGTGTGCCACCATCTTATTTTAGTACCTTTGTTGGATGGTCATTGCATGCAATGTATAGTGATTCCAGAAGCAAAAAAAGAATTAGTCATGCCATTTTTTTTATTACTATGCATAGAAAATTCTATGCACAACAC
Organism: Sapria himalayana; assembly: GCA_029783825.1. Lineage (NCBI taxonomy): Eukaryota > Viridiplantae > Streptophyta > Magnoliopsida > Malpighiales > Rafflesiaceae > Sapria > Sapria himalayana. Next base: position 91,105 of record JAREIK010002300.1, on the reverse strand, counting down.
ATACTATGGCTAGTAGGCACATACAATAAACATGCAAGAAGGGAGTAAAGAAAGGTAGAATTTTAGTATGAAATTTTTAATGAAACAAACCAATTATTAATGTCAAAATTATTTGTATGATACCAACTTATTGTTGCTATTAATTGAGATAGCAATTGTATGATATCTATATGTAGATATAAAAAATTTTTTTATCGTTACATATTGTAGGAAGAAAGGAAATGAAGAAGTACTAATAGTTATTTTTAGGAAAGATACTGAAATAATTACATAATATTAAGAGATATGCAATGAAAATCAAAGTTATCTAATGATATTCACATAGATTATCTATTATGATACATATTAGAAAGAATTATACAAAATTTTTCTCTAAGGTAAAAATACATATTTTATATTTTTTAGGTATTACTGGTGTTGTGATACGTTCTTTCATTTGAGACTCATGGATTATTGATTTTGGAGTTAATAATTATCTTATGAGTTTTTATTATTTTTTATTAATATTAATTTTTTGTTCATTGAGTATTATAGGATCCAATGGCATGTCCTAATAAATTACTCATTATGGTAATAATTTATTTATTCTTAATTATTCTATTATTTTTTGTATTGAGTTCTCATTTCATAAAATATAATTATGATTTTTTATTGATAATTATTTGCAGGATTAGAATATTTCAAAGTGAATATCTCACTAAATGTTTGAGTATTATATATTTTTAATATGGTCATCTATTACTTGTATATATTTGACTTGATAATTAATTATTGGCCAAACTGAAAATATTTTATTTTATTTTTAAGAGAGTTAATATATTAGAGTGTGAGACATGTCAATTAGAAAAAATATTAGAATTTATTATTTTACTCGTCATATTAGTGTGAGTAAGGATCATAGAATATATATAAGATGAATTTAATACTTATTGTATAGATAACAATATTGTATACAAAACTTTTTATGTTGACACACTCCCATAGTATGAGTTTACAAAAAAGAAAGAAAAAAATATCTAATTGAGATAGCTCATATATTTTTCTTAAGTATGAGAAATATATACAAGAAAGAAGTAAAAAAAACATTAATTTTTTTAATATGATACTTATTAGAGAGAATTATATAAAATTTTTTTCTTAGGCAACAAAATATTCTTTCATTTGAGGCTTAATATTCGATACGTCAAGTGTGTCACCACATGAAGCATGAAGTAGTATTTTCCAAAACTCAAGCAATACATAGGAGAGATTCCATTGTTAAGTGTAGATTACCTTGCTTCAAAATGTTGTGTTGTAGTTAACCTTGATCCTATGCAACCACCAGACACAACACGGTACGTCATGCTTCCCACTATAGCTTACTTTGAGTTTCATCCATATGATTCTGTTAATGTGATTCATGGTGTGACCATGAGGAAAGAAACAACTATGGATTTCTCTGGCGTCGAGGTGGGAAAGATGTATGAGTTGGTAGTGACTACCTACAGAGGACTATATCGATATCAATTGGATGATATAGTGAGAGTTGTTGGCTTCCATAACTACTCTCCTCAAGTTGAGTTTATAATGAGAGCACCACAGCTTGACTCTGATACTGTGACTAAGGCAGACTTGATGTCTACCATTGAAAGTTGCTAATTTGTGATGTTTCACCCAAATAGTATGTTATTCTATTCATTGTTTCTTGCACAATGTAATTTTTACTTTTATATTCGTGGTATTTTCTTTGTTTCACGGAATACCTAGTATTTGGTATTTCAAAGTAATCTTTCTTTTTTCTTGTATCACTTATGAGCCATGATACATGACAACACATGCACCTACTCTACAAGCTGTAGCTTGCATACTAGGATGTTGTGGAGCATGTGATGTATGCCCAAAATAACCTCCTTGCCTGCTTGGCATTGGCTTGTGTGTCAGTATACTGAGCTGACTTGGCATGGTCTGCTAGTCACCTATATGTCCTAGTGATTATTGGATTTGTGCTGTTTGGGTACCAAGTAGAAGATTGTTGTACTTGATAGCGTCTAAATGAAAAAATAGTTTCTTTTTTCGTGGATTTCATCAGTTTATGCAGATGGAAGTATATGCTTGGATATTTCACAGAATCAATGGAGTCCCATATATGATGTTGCTGCAATACTCACTTCTATTCAGGTTCAATATTTTGTGAATCTTTTTAACCTGCTGAAATTCTTTTGTGTTGTATCTTCAATAAATTCAATTTCAATTAACATATTTTGAACTTTTTATTTTATAATCAATGGGTGACCCAATCATACCCTGCATTGGCTACATTTTCATCACAATTTAGTCTATCTAAATAATCAAAAGCTTGCTAGATTATCTTTTAAATAGTCGATTGGAAAAGATTTTACCCAGCACACAAGGCATGTACCCCATTTTTGAACTAGGCTAGGTAACTTGAGGTTGGCCCAAGGCATGGCACTGGATGGCATGGTCCATAGATGTGTTTTTTAAAAATGTTATTTATTAATGGGGTGAAGAATGCAAGTACTCCATTTTTGAATTTGTTGCTATTATTCGCAATAATGGCTGCTTTGAGAGTTCTGAGTTCTGACAACAAGAGTGACAAGTTAATGTCATTGTCGCAAAGGCTAATAAAAATATATATCTTTAATTTGTAAGGTGTTTGATTTCTTCCAAAGGTTATAAACATAAATAAAATCTAATGATTGTTTGATTTGTTTTAAAATAAAAAAAATTAGGAAATTATCTTTTAATCTTAAACATTTATAATTTTTCATATTAAAATTATGATTTTATTTTTCTTTTAAAATATTACAATTATTTTATAATAGTTAGTGGTAAGTATCTTTATTTATTTTTTATATCATATAAATAATACATCATGTTAGAATTGAAGCTATATTATTGATTATGACTATGAGTACTCAGTGTTGAATGATGAATATTTTAGTTTGTTTTAATGGACTTGTTGGGTATATTGATTGAATGTGTGTGTGTGTGTGTGGTTATATTTGAGGTAGTTTTTTTTTCTAGTATAAAGTAAATAAAAAATAAACTAAATTTTATAAACTAAAAAAATAAAAAATAGGTAATATGTAAATAATATAAACTTAAATATAGAATAAATCCGATTGAAAATTCTAAGATTAAGTTATATATTAGTCATATAAGTCTACCCCGGATTTTGCATATAAAAAATATAATAATAGATAAATATTTGTATTATTAATTTATTTTAAAATAATTAAAAATAAAAAATTAAAAAAATGTTGATAAAAAAATGTATATTATAAAAAAATATCTACTTGTCAGAATACTGATGGTATTAGATAATCTTATGAGATAATTCAAATATTGCATAAATATATATGATCCATTGAATCTTAAATAAATTTAAAGAACATGAGCAGTAAAATTTTTGAATATGGATCAACCCTCATATGTATTTATCTATTTCATTTATCATTATTAAGTTGTAAGAAAAAGCATTATTAAGTATATTGCTAATGTGTATTTTTTTATTAGATTTTTAAAATGGTAAAACAAATAATAATTAATAATTTTAAGAGTGTAAAGTGGAGTGGTCTATAAAGATAATGTATTCACATACATCATCAAAAATGTTTATAATTTGGGTCACTCATATTTTCAAACCCTTAATTGCTTTTGCGTTATTAAAAAAAATCAAAAAAAAAATAATACATAAATGTCATGCATAAACATGTTTTTATGCATACCAGCTATGCATAAATTAGTTTTTATGCATACCATCTATGCATAAACTTGTTTTAATGCATACCAAGGTATGCATAAACATCTTTTTATTCATACCAGCTATGCATGAACTTGTTTTTCTACATTCCAAGTTATGCACAAACTTGTTTTTTTTTGCATAACGAGCTTTTTGCATAAAACTCAATTTATGCATATTTCAGTATGCAAAAACAACTTGTTTATGCATAGTTTGATATGCATAAAAATTCATTATGCACATAAAAATTTGTTATGCACATAAGCATATAAATGAGTTTTTATGCCCAAATGAACCATGGTCGTAAATGAATTTTTAATTGCATAAATTTTTATGCATAAAAATTTATAATACAGAAATGCAAAAACTTGTTTACTCATAAATGAGTTTTTATGAATGCCAAACTATGAATAAACTTGATTTTATGCATAAATGAGTTGTGCAATCCAAACTATGTATAAACTTGATTTTATGCATAATTTAGTTTATGCATAAATGAGTTTGTGTTTATGCATAAACATCAATATAAATGAGTCAACGCATAAATGCATATGGTGTCATGCAAAAACTGATTTTTATGCATATCTATGCATAAACTTGTTATGCACATTAACTTGTTAAGGTATATATGAGTTTTTATGCGTACTTAACTTTGCATAAACTTGGCTTATGCATAAATGCATAAGCTCATCATGCATAAACTTCTTTTTTATGCATGTTTATGCATAAATGCATAATTGAGCTTATCCATAAATTTCTTTATGCATAAAAATGAGTTTATCCATAAATTCATGCATTACATTTTATTGAATTTTTTAAATAATGAAAGGGATAATTTAATTATGTGTTTGGCGATTTGGTTGCTCAAAAATAGACCTAAATCATAAATATTTTCGATGAGTCCCTAAATATTAAATTAAAATAATAAGGGGTTTAAAATATTTTTTTTTTGTTTTAGGACTTCTTTTCATAATTATCCCAAAAAATATTAGGATTTTATAAGATTTTTTATTTTTATGATGATATTGCCATATTTGAGTGTTTGTTGAGTGTTTTTAGAAAATAAAAGATGCTAAATAAAATATTTAACATAATATTAAATAATGTATCAAATAATAGTATTGGTATAAATATGTTCGTAAGAATTATTAAATATGATTTCTTAGATAAAATATTATATATTTTATATATCTGTGACATCCAAATTAAATAATTAATAGGAATAGTTTCTAACGTAAGAATGTCATGTCATAATTATTCCTTTATATATTTATTCTAAAAATTATAGGATTTCATGAGATTTTTTATTTTAATCATGTTGTCATAAAATTGTCTGTTGAATGTCTTTAGGAAATATGAAATATAAAATAAAATATTTAGTATAATATTAATAATATATCAAATAATGGTGTTATTATAAGCATGTTCGTAGGGATCATTAAAATTAATTTTTTAGATGAGATTGTTCACATTATATATGTGTCATATAATCAATTTAATAATGAAGATTGCCTTAACTAGTTTTCTCCTTATTATAATATATATATAATTTATGAAAATATATTAAAATATTTAAAAGATTATGAGAGTTTTATATTCTATGTAAATAAGGTGTCCTAAAAATTCTAAGTGGATGTTAGGTACTATTGAAATTATATATATTTTTTGTTAGATTCAAATATTGGTTACTAATTTGTGATATATGAACACATTAAAAATAAAATTAATAAAATAATAATTAATAATTTAAATTGAGTTATAGAATTTTTTTTTAAAATTGTTTATGATACGATGAACCTGTACTTACTTATATATACTCTTACTAAATATATTGAGGATGTAAGTCAAGTAAAATATATATTAAATAAAAGGAAGGATCATACATAGAAATATATTTGTATCATTAATCAATGATGATTTGATTTTGTGTATTTTTTGTAATAAAACTACTAATACATAAATATAATGATAAATATTTCTTGTGATTATTTAAAAATGTCATGACATTTAAAATGTAAAAGAATAAATGTTTGTATACGTGGTTTTTTATTAAATTAAAAATAAAAAAAAATACTCTATGAAATGGATATTATACATGAAAATTTCATTGAATCTTTGGAAAATGAAAATGCTATTGAAAATTATAATAAGATCAGTGTTACATGCATATCTAGTGAAATTAGTAATTAATGAAGAACAAAATAATAATAATAATAATAATAATAATAATAATAATAAAAGTATTAATTATTTTTTACTTCAAATCTAAAAGGGTTTCTTTAAAATAGATCAAATTCAATTATATGAATAATAGTTGAAAATTTAGTAAAACATCATATATATTAATTAACAGATGAATATATTATTATTTTTTATTTTAATTTGATTATTTATCCAAGTTTTCATCAGGTAAAAAATACTATTCTAAAAAAATAGTATTATTAAAAAATTGATTTAAAATTATTTGATTGAGTGAGAAATAAATATTTAATCGTGTCGGATAAATGAATTGATAAAAAAATATGAAATGATAATAACTTTTGTGTGATGTATCTAAAATAAATATTTTATTATATTTATGTACTCAACTGATATTTTTATTCCTACAATTATAGAATTTTTATTTCAATTTAAAAACAAATATAATAATGAAAAAATAAAATGTGTTTTAAGGTATTTTAGATTATTATTATTAAGCTATATAATGATGCAAATGAAATTAGTATTTGTTGATTTATTTTTAATGTTAATTTCATCTAGAAAATTTGCAAATTAATTAAGAGCATTTTATAATATCACAATAAAAAATATTGGAATTGAAATTGTAAAATTAGTGTTAGGCTTTTGTATTATATTATGTTGATTTGGTGCTATAGAATGTTGTAAATGTCTTTAATATGAAGAATACCTTAATATAAGTTATTTTCTAGTAGCTATAAGTGTAAATTTGATTATAACTAGTTAACATGATTAGATGATTTACTAAACAATTCGAATTGTTTAGATACTTGAGAATATAATGTACAATTATTTTTAAATGTTGATAGTTGACTGAATTTGTGATTAAAAAAATTTGAGAAATATATTTACTTATTGTGATTAGGTAGATAATTTATTAGTAAAATAATAATATTGAAAAAAATAAGGAAAATTATGTAAAAGAGTTGTAATATGAAAATAATTAAGAATCAATGCTCAAAATAAAAAATATATATATTTTGGTGCTCTTAAAAATATAGATGAATATATAATTTTTTTTCTCATGTTGCCTAAGCTTGTGATTAAAAAATAATTTTAAAAATATATTTACATGTTTGATTAGGTAAATATATTTTAATATTTAACAAAAGTCAAATATAGTTTTTTTGAATATACTATTTTTGAAAACAAAAGCATATAAAATATATATGTTAAAGTGTGTAAATGTATATCTTGTATACATGTATAAATGTATTAATATGTATATGTTAATATGTATATATTGTATATATTGTATATATTGTATATATTGTATATATGTTTGTATGTATAAACATGTTATATATATATATATATGTATGTATGTATGTATGTATGTATTTATATGTTTGTTTTTTATTATTTTTTGATTTTTTGTTTTTTTACATGATGTAGATGAATAAGAGTATATTTGGGTTTATATTTTTGAAATATAAAAAGGTTAGATAGCATTTCTTAATTATTTTCAAATTATATATTTTTTGGATACTTTTTTCAAAAAAATGTCCAACACTAAATATATATTTTTATCCTGGAACACACATGACTATTACTTAAAATATTCATATGTTTTGCTTCACTTTATTGATTGTTTACGTATAAAATTGAGCTTATGAAATGCATTCACAAGATAATGAATAATAATACAAAGATATTTCTGAAGAGTACAATAGAAAAGACTAGAAATCAAAAGGGTGATACAAATAATTAATATGAGGTGAGATTGTAATTAATAAATCTTTAAGTATTGTTGAATTTTTCTTGAACTAATGATTATTTTATTAAAAATAAGAGTCGTGTCTAGCTTACTGGTATTTTTATAGATGTGTAATGAAAATGATGAATAATTTTAAAAAATAAGAAAAAATGATAAAATTAATTAATAAATTATTGCTCAAGGATTACATGTAAGTGAGTTTGTTATTTGAACCTTGAAAACCATAATTTATTTATATACTATAATTTTAAACATAATTTATTTGATTCACTTTGTTCTTGAATTTTCTATACATATGATACAATTGAATATGAATTGCTTATTGAGTTTTATCTTTTATTTGAAAGGTTTCTAAAGAGATTTCTGAATTTGTATTTCATTAAATAAGAAAGAAAGTAGAATATATTTGAAATTTTGTGATACTAATAGTTACAACATTGTAGATATTATATTAAGTAAATTTGTTTTTATGAATTTATGATTTTTTATCTATGCATATTGTTGTGATTTAATATAATTTGTATGCTTTTTCTATGCTATATTGTTTGGGAGCATATACCATATGCACATAGTATATATAAATGCGGTAGTTATTGTGGGTGCTGCTGTCGCTGCCACTATCGGTGCCACTATCGCTACCACTGCCGGTGCCACTGCCGGTGCCAGTGCTGCTGCCGGTGCCGATGTCGATGCCACTGACTATGCCGTTGCCAGTGCCGTTGCCACTGCCGGTGCGCTACTGGTGTCGGTGCCGCTGCCACTGGCTGTGTGAGTGCTGGTGGCGGTGCCCCTGCTGCTGCCTGTGCTGCTGCCGGTGCCGGTGCCACTGCCAATGCCGCTGTGGATGCTGCTGCAGGTGCGCTGTCAGTGCCGCTACTGGTGCCAGTGACGCTACCTGGTGCCGGTGACACTTCCTGTGCGAGTGTCGGTGGTGGTGTTGCTGCCATTTCCGCTACCGTTGCTGCTGCTACCTGTGCCGCTGCCACTGCTATCGGTATCGCTGTCGCTGCTAAGGCTAGTGCCAGTGCTAGTGCTGGTGTTGCTGTTGTGGCTGCTGCCGCTGCCGCTGCCTGTGCGAGTGCCCATGGTGGTGCCACTCCTGCTGCTGGTGCCACTGCCGGTGCATGTGCCGGTGCCGGTGCTGGTGCGGCTACCGGTGCAGGTGCTGGTGAGGCTACTAGTGCCGGTGCGACTACTGGTGCCACAGCTGCTATGGTTCCACTGTCGATGTGGTACTACTGCCAGTGCCGGTGTCACTGTAGGTGACGCTGCCACTACCGGCACCACAACGGCAACGACAACGACAATGGGAGCAGCAACAATGGCAACAAATGCAATATATACATACGTATATAGTCAGCATATACGTACATATAATACTATAGTATTTTATGTACATATATACTGAGTATATATGTACTCAGTATATATGTATGCATAATACTACACTTTATATGTACATATACTGCAATAATATATGTACGAGTGAAATGCTAGTATTTATGTACATATTTACTGTAGCAATATGTATTTATCAAAACATAGTTTTTTAAATTATTTTGATTTGATTGAGTGGTTTAAATTTCTTATAGATATTGTACCGCAATGTTTCCCATACGAAGGTTGTATAAGTGAAGAAATTTTTCAACAAACATGAAGCACCGTGACTCTGATAGCTTTTTCGCAGCAGAAAGTTGGTGATCAGAGAAGCAGAGGGAGAGAAAGCAACGTCAATGAATGGATAGATTATACTTTATGCACAATCGATAGATACATTGATTAATAAGATGTAATATAAATTTTTTTATTTTTTTGTTTTAGTTATTTAAAATATTGTATTAGAATAAGTTATTAAATGAATTTTTTTTGTTTAATTTAAAATTTTTATTTATAGTTACTATTTTTATTCAATTTAATATAAAAATATTAAATTATTTAATTAAATTTTTGTTGAAGTTGAATGACAATAAACTTTAATTTGTGTTTGTTCATTTCTATAATAACTATTTTTATATATCTGTGAATATGTTTGTGTGTAACCGAATTTCTTGAGTAGACTTTTAGCCTTTATAGGTATGTAAAAGCCTATTATCAGTAGTAGTAGTAGTAGTAGTAGTAGTAGTAGTAGCGGCAGTGACGGTAGCAGTGGCTACGGCAGCGGCGATGGCGGCAGCGGCGGAAGTGGGAGAGGTGGCAGGAGCGACAGCTGCAGCTGCAGGAATGGAAGTAGTGGCAGCATCGGAAGAGGCAGCAGCGGCGGCAACGGTGGCTGTGGCAGCGGCGGTAGCAGATGGCGGCAGTGGTGGCAATGGCAAAAGCTGCTGTGGCGGCGGCAGCTGTAGCAGTGGCGGCAGTGGTGGCAGTTACAGTAGTGGCATTGGCAGCAGCAGCGGTAGGAGTGGCAGGAGCGGCAGTGGTAGTGATAGCAACAGCAACATCAACAAATGTGATATATATGTATGAATAAAGTAAGTATATACGTACATATAACACTATAGTATTTTATGTACATATATACTGAGTATATTTGTACTCAGTTTATATGTACACATAATACTTCAGTTTTTAAATACATATACTGGAGTAATATATGTACGAGTGAAATGCTAGTATATATTTACATATATACTACGCGATTATATATTATTAAAACATAATTTTTTTTATTTTAATTTGACTGAGTGGTTTAAATTTCTTACAGATATGATACCACATTATTCCTCATGCAAAACTTGTATAAGTGATAAGATTTTTCACTAGACATTACGTGTCATGACTCGGACAACTTTGTAGTAGTAGAAAAAAGGTGATCGAGGGAGCAGAGGGAGAGAAAGCAACATCAATGAATGAATATATTATACTTTATGCACTGTCGGTAGATACATTAATGAAAAAAGATGTAATAAAACCTTGTTATTTTTTTTGTTTCAATTATGTAAAATATTGAATTAGAATAAGTTATTAAATAATTTTATTTTTTGTTTATTATAAATTATTTATAGTTTCATTTTTTATTCAATCTGATATAAAAATTTTAAATTATTTAATTAAAAAATTTTAAAATAAATTAAATTCTTAAAATAGATTTGAAATTAAAATAGCTAGGGAAAAATCCCTAGCTAAATTAGCAAAGGAAATCTTTATTTTAGCGACTGAATTTTCCTTCGCTTAATTTATTTAGGTAGGGACATATTCCGTCACTAAAATTTATGACCAACACTTTAACTTGGGAATCTTCTGTCATTATTTTTGTTTAGCGACAGAAAATCTCATTTAGCTTGCTAATTTAGCTAGGGAATTTGTATTTTTTAGCAAGAGATTTTTCTGTCGCTAAACTTTTAGCTATGGACACTTTGCCTCGCTAAATTTTAGTAAGGAGCACTTTAGATAGGGAACTGATCCATCGGTAATCCGTCGCTATATCTCATTTAGCAACGAAAAATGCCCATTTAGCTAGGGAATTGTCCCTAACTATATGGGATTTTTCTTGTAGTGAGAAGAATTAGAAGAATTAAAAGAAATAGAATAATAAGAAGAATAGAAAGAATGAGAAGAATAAAAATATTAAGAAAAATAAGAAGAATAAGAAGAATAAGAGGAATAAGAAGAATAAGAAGAATAAGAAGAATAAAAAGAATAAAAAGATTAATAAGAAAATAGAAAAGAAGAATATTTTGTTTCTCTCTCAATTCCAGCGAGAAAAAGTGGATTTCGTAGAGAGAGAACCCCATTGTTGAAGCTCTCAAGCTTGTGTTTTGAAAAATCTCTCTAAGATATTTAACAAAAAATCATTTTCTTCGGTTTACATTGTTTTTTGTAATAAAGAGGAGGCACCAATAGTTTGCTTCTCGGCAGAGGATATCGAGAAGCTTACTGCACCATTTAAGCTTACACTTCTCTACAAGTTTTTTCATGGGAGCCACGAATTCAGAGATATAAATACATTCTTCGAAGCTTTGAAGCTTTGGGACTCGGTAATGATAGTGTGGTATAATGTAAAACATATAATGATTAAACTTAAAGAGGAAGAAGGCTTCCTCCATTTATGGGTATGCGGGCAGGGACCTTCTTGGTCTATCTAATGAGGCTGTTCAAATGGACACCCAAATTTGATCCAAAGGAGGAATCCACGCAAGCCCTAGTTTGGTTTTCTCTCCTTCATCTCCCATTTCATCTATTCTGTAAGCTCTCATCATACCATATCGCTCGGTGTGTCGGTAAGCCTTGGATAATGGATGAAGCTACGGCCTATATGACAAGGCCGAGTGTGGTAAGGGTGTGTGTGGATGTGGATGTTACTGCTTCTATCCTGAATAGAGTGTGGTTGGGTAATGAGCATTCAAGTGGGTTTTGGCAAGATATAATTGGAAAAAAATTACCTCTATATTATTTAAACTGTAAAAAATTGTGCCATTTAGTTTTGAAATGTATAGTAAAGGGAGGGGGGAAAGAGATAGGCATATCAGAATTGAGGGAGAGGGGGGAAAATTGGTTAGAAGAAGGCAGGGGGATAGGGCAAAAGAGGTGAGGGTAGAGGAGGGGTAGAAGGAGGGTTTAAGCAGTGGAGGGGGGGGGGGGGGGGGGGGGGGGGGGGTAAGGAAAGAGTTGGGGGGAGGAGAGGCAATAGGGGCACAAGGCAGTAGGGTAGAATAGTTGGGGGGAGCAGTAGAAGAGAAGGATAGAGAGGAAGGCAAGAAAAAGATACAAGAAATAAAAAAAGTAGTTAGATGAGGGGGCTAAGGAGAGAGTGCAGAAAGGAAGGGTTTGGGGAAAAGAGATGCAAAAAAATAGCAACAGAAACTGATTTTGAAAAAGAAATAATAAATTTTAATGGGGAGGAAGATGACCTCCTATAGGAGGAAAGAACTGAGGCTAAAAGATGGCCCATTATGGTCATGCATAAAGAAAGGAAAAGTTTAGACTTGACATTGGCACAAGATGGTTCAAAGAAGATGGCTCAAAAAGAATGGGAGGGGTTCCCGAATAGTAGAGACAGTGCAATAGAGGAATTAAAGTTGATGAGTTTCCAAATAAGTATATTAAAATTAGTAAGTAAAAATGAGTAGGCAAAATCAAGTGTAAACAAACGTTCAAGAAATAGGAAAAAATATATAAATATGTATTATGAAACAAGATTCATAACCAGAGCGCATGCTAGACCTAATAATGTACAATAATCTATATTGGAACATAAAAGGAGTAGGAAATACTCCGTCGATAAATAGAATTAAAAAATTAATGAAAATCCATAATATTAAAATTGTGATAATAGCGGAACCAATGGTTATTAAGGATTCTCTAGAAATATATAAAAAGAAATTAGTTCTCTAAATCACATTCTCTAATAATAATGGTAAGATATGGTTGTTATGGAAAAAGAAAATTTATATAGAAATAATTTCATAGGCGGATCAGATCATTAATTTTAACCTAAAGAAAAATACTGATCCAATTATATCGGTGGTATATTCTAGTAACTCAAAAGAAAAAAGGAAAGATCTCTGGGGTGAAATGAAAAAATAGCTAATAAAAATATTTCATGAATCATAGAAGGGGACTTTAATGTAGTTAGAAATGCTATGGAAAAAAAATGAGGAAAGTAGCCTGACCCATCAGATATAGGTTAATTTAATGAGGTAATTAATAATATGAACCTCATAGAGGTTGAGTACTTGGGCCCTAACTTCATATGGTGTAATAACTGAAAAAATGGGGAAGCGATCTGGTTTAGACTTGACCATATTCTTTATTACATTAAATGGGTGGATTACGTGAAGTTAAAGATAGAGAGGGGTGAGTGTGAAATACTTTAGCAGAACATGCTTAGATCACATCCCCCTTCTTCTATGATTTAAAGTTAGAGAGGGAAAGAATAAAATTTTTAAATATCAAAACATGTGGGGTTTGCATAAAGAGTTTGATGGAATAGTAAGAAAATCATGGCAAGAGCCAACAAATGGGAATCCCATGCAGGTTCTAGCTATAAAATTACGTAGGTTAAAATTAGAACTTAGTAAGTGGAATAGATAAACATTTGAGAATAAAATTAAGAATATCTAGGATGTCGAATCTAAAGTAAGTATATTAGAAATCGAGCATGAAAATAATTAGGATGAACATTCTAGAATTAATTTAAATAAAACAAATGCTGGAATTTAAATTATTGTTGCACATGGAAGAGATTTTTTGGAAACAGAGAGCCAAAGTAAAGTGGCTCGAGTAGGGGGATAAAAATACTAATTTTTTAACACAATTGCGAAATTAAAAAATCAAAGACAAGAAATAAAAGGTATCAAAAATGATATTGGCAAGTGGATAGACGAGGAAGGAGAACTTTAAAAAGTTTTGTAAGATTACTTTAAAAGACATCTCTGTGCTTACAACCAAAAAATGGATGACTCTTTAATTTGACAAATAGACAAAATGGTAACTAAAAAACAAAATAAACTATTACAAGAGTGCCCTAGTGAGGATGAGATAAAAGCTGTAGTCTTTAGTGGAAATAAAGATAGTGTAGTGGGTCCAGATGGATGGAATAATGGGTTCTACCAACAAACCTGGAATATAATAAATAAAGAGCCTATGGCCATAATTGCTTGGGTTTTTGCAGGAGGAGAAATCACAAAATCATGGGCCAGCTCATATATTGTATTGATACCCAAGAAGGATAATCTGCAAAAAAGTGAGGATCATAGACCTATAAGTCTATGTAATTCAGTGAATAAAAATTTGACAAAAGTCATGCAGAATAGACTAAATAGGGTAATTCCCTCCATAATTTTGGTAGAACAAGTAGGATTCATTAAAAATAGACTAATGATAGAAAACATTAATTTAACTGTAGAACTGATGAAAGAAATATGGGCTAAAGTCAGAGGCCATAATGTGATTATGAAGTTAGATTTGTCTAAAGAATTTGACAGGGTTGAATGGGACATTTTATGCTACACAATGAGGAAAATGAGATTTTTGGAATTCTGGATAGATCTAATGTATAGATGCATTTATAGCACATGGGTTAAAATTTTAAATTAAAGGGGAGGAATCTGGAGAATTTATGCTAGTTAGAGGACTTAGACAGGGGAATCCTTTATCTCCATTATTATTTAATATATATATATATATATATATAATTGCTAATAACAAGTTTAAAAGGAAAAATGGAGGGTAATATTACTAGCTTTAAACAACCTAGACACACTCTGAATGTAAGCTGCCTAGCTTATGTGAATGATTTAAATGTTTTTACAAATGCTGGGAGCACATCCCTGAATAATATGATAAAGCTATTTGATATAGTAGATGAAGAAATGGGACAACACCTTAATAAAAATAAATGTCAATTTGTGGTTTCAAGGAAAACACCTGAAAGGACAATTCAAAGAGTAAAAAGAATTACAAGATTTGAGCAGGGTAAAGTGGTGTTAAAGTATTTGGGATGTCCTATATACGAGGGTAGACTAAAAGAAGAATATCTAACATTTTTAATGAATAAATTAAGAGGTACAATAGCTGGGTAGAAGGAGAATATGTTAAGTATGGTGGGACGAATCACATTAATTAAACATGTTCTACAAGGAACTATAGCACACATCTTTATGTCCTTATAGCCGCCAATGAAGATCTTGAACTGCTTAGAAAAGAAGATGACTAACTTCCTATGGGATAAAAAATCAGTAAAAAATAAGCTACATTGGAAAAAATAGGAAGATATATGCTGTTTAAAGGAGGAAGCGGGTCTAGGTTTGAACAAATTAAATGATAAGGCCAAGGCATGGGCATGTAAGAACTGGTGGAGGCTCAAGTAGGATGATAGCATGTGGGTGAGATATATGAAAACTAGATATGGGTCTTGAAATAAAACATATAAGAATGCTAAAAAAGCATCTAAAAGTTGGAACATTATGCTTAAAGAAAATGAATTAGTTAAAAGTAATGTACGTCTAATCAACAATGAATGGAGATGGATTCTAAATCCATAGGGGAGGTTCACGCTTAAAAGCAAAAAAAAATTTAGTAAGAAAAGAAAAAATTAGTCAAGAAGTTTTTAAGAGAGCATAGCTTAAAGAGATCCGACAAAAAATAAATGTAATTATGTGGAAGCTCTTATTGAATGTTATTCCGGTGGACTCGAATATTCAGTTGAAGGTGGTAAAATTAGGTTCTAGATGTGAATGTTGTTTTACTAGCATAGAAAGCACAAATCATTTATTTTCAATAGGAGAAATAGTAGTGGAAGTTTAGAATTATCTAGGGTTAGATGCACAAGTAAGTAATAAATTAGAAGATATCAAGAAAAGATTAATGAGATTATATTCCACACATTACAGTCTGGAATCCATGGAAAGACAAGAATAGAAGTATGTTCGAGAATACTAAAATGAATGCTAAGCATATAATAGAAGAAATTAAAAAAGATTGTTCATGGGTATCAGCAGGATTCTCATTAAAACTTAGAAACATGAAAATGGAAGTTGAGAAAAGAAGGATATGGGGATTACATGCGATTAAGGAAAAAATCCCTAGGGTTAGAACAATGTGTTGTGAAAAACCTTTATGGTAAATGCTTGCTTAAAACACAGATGGTAGTTTTAACAGGGACATGAGAGAGGCAGGGGGAGGAGGTGTGATAAGAAATGAGTAGGGAGGGGTTATAAAAGCTTTTACAATGAAAGGAAATGCATCCTCAACCTTCCATCCATAAATTTTAGCCATACATAAAGGCCTTAAAATATGCAAAGAAAACTTTTATATTAACATACGAGTATAGGTGGATTCTAGTATACTGGTAAATCTAGTCATGAATAAGATTGAAATCTGGCAGTATGCTGAATAGAAAGAGTCAATTAAGAGTCTTTTAATCGACATAAAAGGGGACGTTATGCATATATATAGAGAAGCTAATATTGTAGCAAACAACTTAGATAAAGAAGGCTTGAAGAAGTGATTACAAGAGTTTGAGGGGGTTGATATAACAGAGAAATATAAATGCATAATCATATTAGATAATGTGGCAGTATGATGAATAGATAGAATCAATTAAGAGTCTTTTAATCGACATAAAAGGCGAAGTTATGCATATATATAGAGAAGCTAATGTTGTAGCAGACAACTTAGATAAAGAAGGCTTGAAGAAGGGATTACAAGAGTTTGAGGGGGTTGATATAACAGAGAAATATAAATGCATAATCATATTAGATAAATTAAAATTACCAAATATTAAAATTCAAAAGCAATAGCTTGAAAAAAAAATTTTGATCTCCCCGGTCCTGTGGGGAAATTCTAAATATATATTGCTCTACTTTGGTTTTCAGGTTTATAGGTATAGGTTAAGATGAAAGGATATGGAAATGGCCTATGGCAGGAAAGTAATAAGGGGAAGCGTCTTAATGTCACTTCCTAAGTAGATATTTGGATTATAAAAAAAAGTTAAAACTATGTGAAGTTCTTATTGTGCAGATGGCTTGCTATATTAAACAGTGTTTGAAACCATACTTTTATCATGTATCCATAGAGTGCAGGGACTGCAAAGGAATATAAGGCAGAGAGTGAGGCTATCAAAATAAAGTAACACAATCGGCCAGAAGGAAATTTAAATATATATACCTATTTTCTTTGTTTTGGCTTGGTGAGCTCGTGGTGTAGGGGATACAGTCAAATGCATTCATGAGACAAAGAAGGTTAGGAAAAAATGAATATAACAACAAAGAGGTTGTCAATTTCTTTTGAATTAATGAAGATAGATAAAGCTACAACTAGAAGAGTAGTTATGGCTGTCAAATGCATGCTTTGCTTATTTTATGTTCAAGGGTGTAAAAGGGGTTAAGGGATGTAGTAGAGGCAACATATATCCTGTTATGCTAATTGAAGTGCAGGGACTTAAGGTAGAGAGAGTATCAAGCATTAAGATAGTCTGCAAGGAGCAGTGAAAGAATTTGCTGCTGGCAGATATCAGTAGTTTCTATGTCCGTGGTCTGGTGTGTTTGTTTTGCAGGGTCAGATGCATAGATAATATAAGGCAGAGGAGGAAAGGAAATATGCATAAAACAGTAAAGAGGTTACCAAATTTTTAATATAAAGGCAGGATGACAAGGTGCCTGAAGATGAGAAAGGGACCAACAAAAAAGCATAAGGGAAAGAGCAATACAAGATAAAAAGACCGAGATATACTTCAAGTAAAGTAGTCTAATGTGCAGAATCAAAGTGAAGTGATGCATTTAAAGATAGGAGAAGAAGAATCATTTCAAGCATAATGTGTATTATTTTATTTATTTTATTAAAGGGTATAAATGGGGAAAATGGTAGTTCTAGATTGTAAAATTGGTATTCCTCCGCGAAAAGAGAGAGGTTTTTTATTAATAAAACAAACTATCCTTAAAAAGGAATAATAAGAATAAGAATAATAAGAAGGATAATAATGATAAGAAGGATAAGAAGGATAAGAAGTATAAGAAAGATAAAATGGATACGAAGGAAAAGAAGGATAGGGGGGATAAGAAGGATAAGAAGGATTAGAAAGATAAGAAGAATATGATGGATAAGAAGGATAAAAAGAATAAAAAGAATAAAAAGAATAAGAAGTAAAATAAGAATAAAAAGAAAAAGAAGAATAAAAATAATAAAAATAATAAAAATAATATAAATAATAAAAAGAATAAGTAGAAAAAAAAATAAGAAGACTAAGAAGGATAAGAAGAATAAGAAATATAAGAAGAATAATAAGAGTAAGAAGAATAAGAAGAATAAAAAGAATAAGAAGAATCAGAAGAATAATTAGAATGAATAAAATAATAAGTATAAGAAGAATAAAAGAATAAAAGAATAAAAAGAATATAAATAATAAGTAAAAAAGGAAGAATAAGAAAAATAATAAGAACAAGAAGAAAAAGAAAAATTAGTAGAATAAGATGAATAAGAAGAATAAGAAGAATAAGAAGAATAAGAAGAATAAGAAGAATAAGAAGAATAAGAAGAATAAGAAGAATAAGAAGAATAAGAAGAATAAGATGGATAAGATGGATTAGAATGAAAAGAAGGATTTGAAGGATAAGAAGAATAAGATGGATAAAAAGGATAATAAAGAAAAGAAGGGTAAGAAAGATAAGAAGGATAATAAGGATAAGAAGGATAAGAAGAATAATAAGAATATTATGAATAAGAAGAATAATAAGAATAAGAAAAATAAAAAATAATAAGAATAAGAAGAATAATAAGAATAAGTAGAATAAAAAAAATAAAAAAAATAAAAAGAATAAAAAGAATATAATGAATAAGCTGAATAAGAAGAATAAAGAGAATAATAAAAATAAGAAGAATATGAAAAATAAGAAGAGTAAGAAGAATAAGAATAAGAATAAGAATAATAATAACAATAATAATAGTGAGAAGAATTAGAAAAATAAGAAGAATAACACTAATAACAAGAATAAGAAGAATAAAAATAATATAAATAATAAAAAGAATAAGTAGAATAAAAAAAATAAGAAGAATAATAATAATAAGAAGAATAAGAAATATAAAAAGAATAAAAAGAATAATAAGAGTAAGAAGAATAAGAAGAATAAGAAATATAAGAAGAATAATAAGAGTAAGAAGAATAAGAAGAATAAAAAGAATAAGAAGAATCAGAAGAATAATTAGAATGAATAAAATAATAAGTATAAGAAGTATAAAAAAATAAAAAGAATAAAAAGAATATAAATAATAAGTAAAAAAGGAAGAATAAGAAAAATAATAAGAACAAGAAGAAAAAGAAAAATTAGTAGAATGAGATGAATAAGAAGAATAAGAAGAATAAGAAGAATAAGAAGAATAAGAAGGATAAGATGGATTAGAATGAAAAGAAGGATTTGAAGGATAAGAAGAATAAGATGGATAAAAAGGATAATAAAGAAAAGAAGGGTAAGAAAGATAAGAAGAATAATAAGGATAAGAAGGATAATAAGGATAAGAAGGATAAGAAGAATAATAAGAATATTATAAATAAGAAGAATAATAAGAATAAGAAAAAAAAATAATAATAAGAATAAGAAGAAGAATAAGAATAAGTAGAATAAAAAAAATAAAAATAATAAAAATAATAAAAAGAATATAATGAATAAGCTGAATAAGAAGAATAAGAAGAATAAAGAGAATAATAAAAATAAGAAGAATATGATAAATAAGAAGAGTAAGAAGAATAAGAATAAGAATAATAATAACAATAATTATAGTGAGAAGAATAAGAAAAATTAGAAGAATAACACTAATAACACGAATAAGAAGAATAAAAATAATATAAATAATAAAAAGAATAAGTAGAATAAAAAAAATAAGAAGAATAAGAATAATAAGAATAAGAAATATAAAAAGAATAAAAAAGAATAATAAGAGTAAGAAGAATAAGAAGAATAAGAAATATAAGAAGAATAATAAGAGTAAGAAGAATAAGAAGAATAAAAAGAATAAGAAGAATCAGAAGAATAATTAGAATGAATAAAATAATAAGTATAAGAAGAATAAAAAAATAAAAAGAATAAAAAGAATATAAATAATAAGTAAAAAAGGAAGAATAAGAAAAATAATAAGAACAAGAAGAAAAAGAAAAATTAGTAGAATAAGATGAATAAGAAGAATAAGAAGAATAAGAAGGATAAGATGGATTATAATGAAAAGAAGGATTTGAAGGATAAGAAGAATAAGATGGATAAAAAGGATAATAAAGAAAAGAAGGGTAAGAAAGATAAGAAGGATAATAAGGATAAGAAGGATAATAAGGATAAGAAGGATAAGAAGAATAATAAGAATATTATGAATAATAAGAATAATAAGAATAAGAAAAATAAAAAATAATAAGAATAAGAAGAAGAATAAGAATAAGTAGAATAAAAAAAATAAAAATAATAAAAATAATAAAACGAATATAATGAATAAGCTGAAAAAGAAGAATAAGAAGAATAAAAAGAATAATAAAAATAAGAAGAATATGAAAAATAAGAAGAGTAAGAAGAATAAGAATAAGAATAAGAAAAACAATAATAATAGTGAGAAGAATAAGAAAAATAAGAAGAATAACCCTAATAACAAGAATAAGAAGAATAAAAATAATATAAATAATAAAAAGAATAAGTAGAATAAAAAAATAAGAAGAATAAGAATAATAAGAAGAATAAGAAATATA
Organism: Sapria himalayana; assembly: GCA_029783825.1. Classification (NCBI taxonomy): domain Eukaryota; kingdom Viridiplantae; phylum Streptophyta; class Magnoliopsida; order Malpighiales; family Rafflesiaceae; genus Sapria; species Sapria himalayana. Next base: position 70,249 of record JAREIK010002300.1, on the reverse strand, counting down.
AAAAGAATAAAAAGAATAATAAGAGTAAGAAGAATAAGAAGAATAAAAAGAATAAATAGAATAATAAACATAAGTAGAATAAGAAGAAAAAAAGAATATGAAGAATTAGAAGAATAATTAGAATGAATAAAAAAATAAGTATAAGAAGAATAAAAAAATAAAAAGAATAAAAAGAATAAAAAGAATATAAATAATAAGTAAAAAAGGAAGAATAAGAAAAATAATAAGAACAATAAGAAAAAGAAAAATTAGTAGAATAAGATGAATAAGAAGACTAAGAAGTATAAGAAGAATAAAAAATATAAGAAGAATAAAATATAAGAAGAATAAGAAGTATAAGAAGTATAAGAATTATAAGAAGGATAAAAAGAATAAGCTGGATAAGTCAAAAAAAAAAGAAAAATGAAGAATAAAAAGAATAGGAATTATAAAAAAAATAAGAATGACAAGAAGGACAAGAAATATAAGAAGAATAAGAATGATAGGAATAATAAGAAGGATAAGAAGGATACAGAGGATAAGAATGATAAGAAGAATAAGAAGGTAAAAAAAGGATAAAAAGGAAAAGAAGCATAAGGAGGATAAGATGGATTATAATGAAAAGAAGGATTTGAAGGATAAGAAGAATAAGATGGATAAGAATGATAATAATGAAAAGAAGGTTAAGAAATATTAGAATGATAATAAGGATAAGAAGATGGAATAAGAAGAGTAAGAACAATAATTAGAATATGAAGAAAAAGAAGAATAAGATAACTAAGTTGTACTAGAAGAATAAGAAGAGTAAAAAAATTATAAAAAAAGAAAAAAAGAAAAATAAGAAGAATAACAAGAATATGAAGAAAATGAAAAATAAGAAGAACACAAGAATATGAAGAAAATGAAGAATAAGAAGAATAAGAAAAATAAGAAGAATAAGAAAAATAAGAGGAATAAGAAGAACAAAAAGAAATAGAAGAATAAAAAGAATAAAAAGAATAAGTAGAAAAAGAAGAAAAAAAGAAAAATTAATTAGGAAGAATAAGAAAAAATATATGAATAATGAGAATAAGAAGAAAAAAAAGAAGAAAAAAAAGAATAAAAATTTGAATAAGTAGTAAAAGAAGAAAAGAAAAAATAGCGAATAAGAATAATAAGAATAATAAGAATAATAAGAATAAGAATAATAAGAATAATGAGAATAATAAGAAGAATAAGAAGAATAAAAAGAATATAACATAATATATAGAATAAGAACAATAAGAAGAATAATAAAAATAAGAAAAATAATACAAATAAGAAGAATAATAATAATAATAATAATAATAATAATAAGGATAAGAAGAATCACAAAGATAAAATGGATTAAAAGGATTATAAGGATAAAAAGGAAAAGAAAGAAAAGTTGGATAATAAGAATAAGAAGAATAAGAAGAATAACAAGAATAACAAGAATAAAAAGAATAAAAAGAATAAAAAGAATAAGAAGAATAAGAATAATCTAAATAATAAAAAGAATAAGTAGAAAAAGAATAAAAAAAGAATAAGTTAATTAGGAAGAATAATAAAAATTAGATGAATAATGAGAATAAAGAGAATAAGAAGAAAAAAAAATAAGAATAGGCAGTAAAAGAAGAAAAGAAAAAAGGCGAATAAGAATAATAAGAATAATAAGAATAATAAAAATAATAAAAATAATAAGAATAATAAGAATAATAAGAAGAATAAGAATAATAAGAAGAATAAGAAGAATAAGAATAATAAGAAGAATAAGAAGATTACAAAAAATAAAAAGAATAAGAAGAATAAGGTGAAGAAAAGAATAAGAAGATAAGAAGAGTTCGAAAAATAAGAAAAAAAGAAGAAGAATAAGAAGAAGAATAAGACGAATTTAAAGTATAAGAAGAATAAGTAGAATTAGGAGAATAAAAAGAATAAGAAGAATATGAAGAAAAAGAAGAATAAGAAGAACAAGAAGAATATGAAGAATATGGAGAATAAAAAGAATAAGAATATAAAGAAGAATTAGAAAAATAAGAAGAATAAGATGAATAAGAAGAATAAAAAAATAAGAAGAAAAATAAGAATAAGAAGAAAAAGAAGAAAAAGAAGAAAAAGAAGAAGAAAAAAAAGAAGAATAAGAAGAAAAAGAAAAAGAAGAAGAAGTAGTAGAAGATAAATAAGAAAAGGAAGAAAAGTAAGAAAAGGAAGAAAAGTAAGAAAATGAAGAAAAGGAAGAAAAGGAAAAAAAAGGAAGAAAAGGAAGAAAAGGAAGAAAAGGAAGAAAAGGAAGAAAAGGAAGAAAAGGAAGAAAAGGAAGAAAAGGAAGAAAAGGAAGAAAATGGAGAAAAGGAAGAAAATGAAGAAAAGGAAGAAAAGGAAGAAAAGGAAGAAAAGGTAGAAAAGGAAGAAATGGAAGAAATGCAAGAAAAGTAAAAAATGGAAGAATTTTATGAAAGGGAAGAAAAATAAGAAAAATAAGAAAATTAAAAAAAAAAGAAAAAAAAGATGAAAAATTAGAAAAAAAAGAATAAAATGAAAAAGAACAAAAAAACAAAAAGAAGTAAAAGAAGAATTAAAAGAATAATAAGAATACGAAGAATACGAATAATAAGAAGACAAAATATTAAAAAGAATAAGTAGAATAAGAAAAATAAGAAGAATTAGAAGAATAAAAATAATAAGAAGAGTACCAAGAATAACAAGAATTAGGAATATAATATAATTAAGTAGAATAGTAAGAATAATAGGAAGAATAATAATAATATTAAAAATATAAAAATAAGAACAATAATAAGAAAAATAAGAATTAGAAGAATAAGAAAAACAATTAGAATATGAAGAATAATAAAAATTGAATGAATTAAAAGAATTAAAACAATAAGAAAAATAAGAATAAAATGAATAATAAGATGACTAAAAAGAATAAGAAGAATTAAACTAATAATAAGAATAATAAAATGATTTGTGTCTGTTAAGTATGGAAGCTGGAAAGGCTGTTGAGTATGGAAGCTGGAAAAAAAAGGAGAAAGCAATGAGACACTCATGCGATCAAAATTCTTTATTCAAGAAGGCAAGAAATTTTTTTGGTATATTTAAAGTCTGGAAATACCTAAAGACCAGAATTGTTGAAGCTTGCTGTTGAGTATGTAAAAAGGATATGCATGCCCTGTATATGTAAAAAGGATAAAGGAGCTTTAATCTGTACAACATATGAGCTTTCTTGGGCTAGTGAATTAAAGCTGCAATGGACAGCATAAAAGATTTGAAAAGATTCAGAATAGAAGATAGGATGATTCAACCACTGGAATAACTCCATGCAAACAGCAATCTCCAGCAAATTTAATAAAGAGAAAATACCAAACATGCATTGAAAGCTTATTTTGATTATGTTTTATGTTGTTTGTAGATTAAAGGATGGGTGTAAAAGGGGAAAGGGTAGAGTATAGTTTGTAAAAATGGTATTCCTCCGCCAAAAGAGAGGGATTTAATTATAATAAAACAAATTTTCTAAAATAAAAAAGAAGAATAAGAATTATAAAAAGAATAAAAAAATATGAATAACAAGAATAACAAGATATGTATAATAAGAAGAATAAGATGAATAAGAAGAATTAGAAAAATTTAAAGATTAAAAAGAATATGAAGAATAACAATAATTTTATTAATAAAAAAATAAGTAGAATAAGAAAGATATCAAGAATAAAAAGAATTTGAAAATAAGTAGAAAAATAAAAATAAAAAGAATAAGAAGAAAAAAAAGAATAATTATAATAAGAAGAATACGAAGAATTAAAAAAATAACAAGAAAAGAAGAAAAAGAAGAATAAAAAGAATTTTAATAATTTGTAAAATAAGAAGAATAATAAAAATAATAAGAATAAGTTTAATAAAAAATAAGTATAATAAAAAGAATAAAAAGTATTATAAAATAAAGTATAAGAAGAATAAAAATAATCAAAAGATAAAGATAAATAAGAGGAATAAAAAGAATAAGAAGAATAAGACGAGTAAAAATATTAAAAAGAATAAAAAGAATATGAATAATAAAAAGGATATGTAGGATAAGAAGAATAAGAAGGATAAGAAAGATAAAATGGATAAGAAGGATAATAATGATAAAATGCATAAGAATGATAAAAATGATAAGAATGATAAGAATGATAAGAAAGATTAGAAGAATAAGAAACATAAGCTAGATAAGAATGAGAATAAGGATGAGAAGAATAATAAGAATAAGAAGTACAAAAAGAATGATAAGAATAAGCAGAATAAGAAGAATACGAAGAAAAAAATATTATAAATAATAAAAAGAATATGCAGAATAAAAAAAATATGAAGAATAAGAAATATAAGAATAAGAAGAAAAATAATAATAAGAAGAAAAAAAAGAATAACAAAAATAATAATAATAATATACATAAGTAGAATAAGGAAAATAAGAAGAATAAGAATAATAAAAATAATAAGAATAATTGCAAGAATAATAAGAATGAAAAGAATAATAAGAATAAGAAGAATAAAAAAAATAAGAAGAATAAGAAGAATAAAAAAGAATAAGAAGAATAAGAAGAATAAAAAGAATATGAATAATAAGTAAAATAAGAAGAATAACAAAAATAAGAAGAATAAGAAGACTGAGAAGAATAAAAAGAATAAGTAGAATAAAATGAATAAGATGAATAAGAAGAATAATAAGTATAAGGAGAATAAAAAGTATAAGAAGTATAAGATGAATAAGAAGAATAAGTTGAATATGCTAAATAAAAGATATATGAAGAATAGGAAGAATAAGAAGAATAAAAAAAATAAGAAAGATAAGTAGGATAAGAATGATAAGAAGGATAAGAAGGATAAGATGGATAAGAAGGATATGAATGATAATAAATATAAGAACGATAAGAAGGGTATTAAGGATAATAAGTTTAAAAAGGTTAAGAAAAATAAGAAGGATAAGAAGAATAAGAAGGATACGAAGGATAAGAAGGATAAGATGGATAAGAAGGATAAAATAGATAAGAAGGATACAAAGGATAAGAAGGATAAGAAGGATAATTCGAATAAAAAGAATATAAAGAATAAAAATAATTTGAATAAAATGTAGAATAATAATATAAGAAAAATAACAAGAATAAGAATAAAAATAAAATAATAAATAATATGTAGAATAAGAAAAATAAAAAAAAATAAGAATAAAGAGAAGAATATGCATAATAAAAAGATTAACAAGAATAATAAGAATAATAAGTAAAACAAGAATAATGAGAAAAAGTATAATAAATAGAATAAGAAGAATAAGAAGAATAAGAAGAACAACAAGAATAAAAAGTATTAGAAGAATAAGAAGAATAATATGAATAAGAATAATAAGAAGGATAAGAAATGTAACAAGAATAAGAAGGATACAAAGAATAAGAATGATAAAAGGATAAGATGGAGAAGAAGGATAAGAAGTATAAAATGGATAAGAATGAAAAGAAGGATTAGAAGGATATGAAGAATAAGATGGATAAGAAGGATACGAATGACAAGAATGGTAAGAAGGATTAAAAGGATAACAAGAATAATACGAATAAGTTGAATAAGAAGAATAAGAAGTGTTAGAAGAATAAAAAGAATAAGAAGAATAAAAAAAAATAATAAGAATACGAATAATAAGAATAAGAAGAATAAGAAGAATAAGAAGAATAAGAAAAATAAATAGATTAAAAAGAATAAAAAGAACAAGATGAATAAGATGAATAAGAAGTTTAAGAAGAATAAGAAAAATAAGAATAATAAGAAAAATAAAAAAAATAAGAAGAATAAGAAGAATAAGAAAAATAAGAAGAATAACACTAATTACATGAATAAGAAAAATAATAAAGATAAGTAGAATAAAAAGGATAAGAATAATAAAAATGATAAGAAGAATAAGAAGGATAAGAATGATAAGAAGGATAAGATGGATAAGATCAATAAGAAGAAAAAAAAGAATAAGAATGAAAAAAAGAATAAGATGACTAAGAAGAATACAATAAATTATAAGAATAATTAAAATAGGAAGAATAATAAGATATAGAATAAAAAGAATAAGTAGAATTAGTAAAAAAAAGAATAAAAAGAATAAGCAGAATAAGAAGATTAAGAAGATTAAGAAGAATAGGAAAAATAAGTATAATCAGAAGAATAAATATAAAGAAGAAAAAGATGACTAAGAAGAATAAGAAGAAAAACAAGAATAAGAATAATTAGAAGTATAAGAATAATAAGAAAAAAAAAATAATAAGTAGAATAAGAATAATTAAAAGAATAAGAATAATAAGAATAATAAGAATAATAAAAAGAATAAGAAGAAAAAAAGAATAATATGACTAATGAGAATTAGAAGAATAATAAGAATAAGAAGAATAAGAAGAATAAGAAGAATATTAAAAATTAAGAAGAATATGAAGAATAAGAATAATAAAAAGAATAATAAGAATATGAATAATTGGTAGAATAAGAAGAATAACAAGAATAACACTTATAAGAAGAATATGAAGAAAGAAGAATAAGATGAATATGAAGAAAAAGAATAATAAGAAAAAAATGAAAAATAAGAAGAAGTAGAATAAGATGATTAAGAAGAATAGGAAGAATAAGAATAATAAGAACAATAAAAATAATAATAACACTAAGAAGTATAATGAAAAAATGAATACGAACAAAAAAAAGAATAATAAGAATAATAAGAATAAGAATAGTAAGACGAATAATAAGAATAAAAAGAATAACGAGAATAAAAAGAATATGATGAATAAGAAGAGAATAAGGAAGATTCTGAAAATCTACAATTTTAAAAACTAGAGAGAGAGAGAGAGAGCAAAATTGGGAATTTTAGAGCGAGAAAGCTTTAATTCATGCAAGAAATGGGTGAATTCAAGCTCTCACATCTTCCAAAATTCACTCTTATTTGAAATTCTCTCACGGTCACCCCCGTATTAAATAATTAAAAGATTTCTTCTCATTGTTAATGCTCAAAGGTTTGATTAAACTAGGAATGATTGATAGAAAGCATGTATTGGTTCAACTCTTCACAAAAAAAGATTTCCTTCATTTGTGGATCAAATAAAACTGGAATATATTTCGTTATCCCATTAGAATATTTAAATTGACACCAAATTTTAACACCAAGGAAAAAACCCCCTTATCCTGGTATGGCTTCTTCTACATCTTCTGCCCATTCATTTTTTCAACAAAGCATCTTTTTTATCCATCTATAACCTCATTAGAAAACCATTATTAATGGATGGAGTCACGGCCAATCTCTTGAGGCCTAGTGTTACTAGAATATATATAAAAGTTAACTTTCAATATCATATCCTACAAAGGATATGGATTGGTCAGAATGAGGAAGTAGACTTCTGGCAACCTATCATTTCTATAATGCTTTCTATATACTATGAAACATGTAAGAAAAAAGGACACAAAATAGAAAATTTATAACTAATACTAAGAAACATATAGTAAAATAGAAGAGGGGGAGGTTTTGGTCAGAAAGGAGGAGAAAATGGTGTTTAGTCCCAGAATCTAGGAGATAATCAATAAGGAAGACAGATAGAAGAAGGATACATAATTAGAAACACTTAATCTTAAGTCTTCTATTATAGAAATAAACAAGGATCTTGTACAACCTTTTGTACAGAATAATAATTTGTCAGAAATAGCAAGAATAAGAAAAATAATGGATAAAATTGAAGAACTAGTGATTAGAACTAGAAAACCAAAAACAAAATAGACAGTAAATATAGAAGATAAGTTTCCTGCTTCAGAAGTGGGTTTGGGATTCTAATTCCATTAAAACCTGTAATAATATTCAAACTAAAAAGAAACTAAAAATTACAACTATTCTAAAGATGATATAGATGTAAAAAAGAGAAGAATGGAAATACATAATAGATAAACGGCTATAGAAGAATTAAAAATAACAAGTTTACAAAAGGATAAAATGCTTAAGTTAAAAGAACTACAAGAACCTAACCTCTCAATAAAGACTAGAAACACAAAAAAAAACATGTAAAAATGATATATGATTCAAAGTGTAAGATAAGAGCTCGATTAAAATCCACTAATAATGCATAGATACCTATTCTGGAACATTCGAGGGATAGCTAATCCCCCATCCTTAAATATATTAAAGAAAATGAAAATTTTTTATAATATTACATTATTAATGATAGAAGAAAAAATGGTTGATTTAACCCAGTCGAAAAATTTTTAAAATAAGCTTGGTTACCATAGTTGTTGATATAGAGGTGTCAAACGGGATAGGCCGGGCCGGCCTGGCCCTTTTTTTTGAGGGCGGGCGTGCTTTCGTGTCAGGCCAGGCACGGCACGGTTATCGTACCATGTCGTGCATGGCGCGGCATGGTTTAAAAAAGTCGGGCCTGGCACGGCCCGCAGGCACGGCGGGCCGTGCCGTGCCGTGCCCGGTTTAGCTCGGGGCTGACCTAGCCGTAGGGGGCAGTAAAAAATTTTTTTTTATATATTATTTTGTTTTACTTTTTATTTTATTTATATAAATTATTAAATTATATATATAATTATAGATAATGTATAATATTATAAATTTATAATATGAAAAATGTTAAAATTTTTTAAAATTACAAAGTTAAAATTTTTTTTATAATGTAATATAAAATTAGTTTAAAATTTATTAGAATTATATAATATAGTTATAAATTTTTAAATGAAAAATTAAAACAAAAAAAATAAATAAATCAATATATAATATTAAAAAAATTAAAATTAAAAAAAACATAAGCAAACCAAATGAAAAATAACCAATCAGCCATTAGATACCGAAGGTCCGAACCAAACAAATTACAGTTTCAACGTAACGTATAAATAAAGGGTACAAATAATAAAAAACAAAACATCGAAATCAAAAAAAAGAAGATCATCATCAATCATCAATTGACATATCATGAGCATCATCAGCCACAACATCAAGATCAGTATCATATAGATCATCATCATCAGCAATCAACTCCTCCGCTATCGCAGTAGATGCGGCTGCAGTCCTTATCCCAGTCCCAGCTCCAGCACGATCATGGATGCTAAACCTCGAATCCTCCCAATCCTTCAAACAATCAAAGGCCTCAACAATATCTGGACATAATCTCGATCTTCTATCCGAAATCACGTTCACTGCAACAGAAAAAGCAGACTCCGATGCTACGCTTGACACCGGAGGAGTCAGTAGATCCCGTGTCATCCTAGATAGCACAGAAAAGGTGGACTGATATGATTTCCACCACTATAATATATTAAGATTCTTAGTATCAGAATGTGAAAGGATTGAGCAGTAATCGGTATCTAAGTATCGAGAAAGCTCGCTCCTATGTGATGGTCCACCCCTATGTTTCCCCCTCGCTAGCTGAATGGAAAAATCATCATCTCCGAACAAGGTATCAATGTCCATAATCACAGTCTCACTACTACCACCATCATACCTAGTATCGTAATATGTGAACATGTCAGTCAACTTCTCATGAATGAACCCTTCAGGTGGCTCTTCTAGGTTCATGCACGAGGAAATGTAAGTCAAGGTGTTTTCTACCCCTTCCACCTTAACCCTAGTGTCCATGCATGCAGCGAGGCAATAAAGAGATGGAATGGTGGACCAGTACTTCAAGTACTTGGTTTCCATCTCTACAACCATATGGCTAAGTGTCGGGTCACCTCGATACTTCCTAAACATGCTACTATTGTTGCATATGCACCGGAGTGCAATGCAAGTTGTGGGCATATAAACCGACGAACACATGTTCGTCAGGTTATAAAAAATCTTCAGGAATTTCATTTATGAAATTCCTGAAGCTCAGTCAGTGTCGTCAATAATAAGTTCGTCACTCTTACTATTGATGTAGTCAGATATCATGGGTTTGTATCCAACACATGATTCCAACATCAGGTACGTGTAATTGCAACGATGTCTCACATCCGATTAGAATTTTTTCTTCTTAAGATTCGCAGACAAACAGAGACTACCAAACTCTTGTTGTCTGCGAGGAATACGAATATATTTTAGTGCATTACGTATATTATCCAACGCGGGGGAACACACCTTCATACCCGCTTGAACAATCAGGTTAATCACGTGACAGATGCATCTGACATGAAAGATCTCTCTTAATGATACGTCTCTAATATTCCTAACAAACATGTTAATCGCTACTCTATTATTAGATGCGTTATCGAAAGTGATACTAAAAATTTTATTTTGAATTTTATATTCCCTAAAGATTTTCATCATACACTCAAAAATGGCCGGGCCATCATGAGGATGAAGAATCTCAGAGAATCCTAAAATTTTTTTATTCATAGTCCAGTTAGAATCTACATAGTGGCTGGTGAGATATGCATAAGATGATTCATCATGACTTGTCCAGATATCGGAAGTCATGGACACCACTCCACTATATGCCATAAATTCATAAATTATTTTTTGTTTTTCTAACTTATATATATTCAGTATGTCATTCCTAGATGTGGACCTAGGAATCCTATGATAAGCAGGCTGAAAATATGTCTGCATTATGCGCACTACCCTTGGATCTTCAGAAAATCTGATCGGAAGACCCATCAATGTGATAAGTCTGGCCATGTCATCCCTACCCAACTCGCTGGAGTATATGAAGGGAGTAAACTTTGAGACTGAACTCGATCCAGTCTCAAAAAAAGTAGTGCCAAGTTGGGTTTGCCTAGGAACTAATGGATCATATTTGTTTGGTGCATAATTCGGCATGTCTATTAAGATGCCCAGTCCCAAACGAACTCTTACATGTTAAAAGTCTCATACAATATTTGCACTATGCCATTTCTTCTTCCTCACCCCTAACATTTTTTTTGTTTTATTATATTAAAATGAGTCCAAACTATAGAAGTCCTCCTAGTTTTTTGTTTTATAAAAGTTTGGGTTGAGACGACTAGAGAAACCAAAGTTTCAGCAGCCTCAGACATCTGTGTAATATTTTTATTTTCTAAATTTAAATATGTTTCATTTGTATTTGTCATTTTTAGGATTTTTGTTATTCAGATTAGTTATTTAGAGACTAGATGACATTTTTTTATATTTTCTATTTTTGGTCTAGAGAGAGAAACTAGAGAGAGAAAGTAAAAAAACTTAAAATAAATTACACGGTAAAAGTAGTGAGGTCGGTGACATGCACAGTACATCACAGTCAAGCTCAAAATTCAAAACTCAAGTTGAGATTCCCGAAAATCCAAGTCGAATGCCGAAATCCCGAGTCTCGAGAGAGAGGAGCAAGATTTTTGAGATTAGTAAAATGAGAGATTTGAGAGAAAAAATATTTATGAAAAACATAAATGTTATAGAGAGGGGGGGGGTGGAATTTATAGATTAAAGAAAATATTTTATTTTTTAAAAAAGTATTTTTTTTTATTTTTTTAAAATTTTTTAGGGGGCAGAATCATGAGGACCATTGGATTCTGCTCCCTAGCCATTGGAGGCGAGATCCAATGGCTGAAATTTAAATTTTTTTAATTTTTTTTCCTGTTGGGGGGGGGGGGGGGTGGGGAATTGGGTCGGTTTGGGGGACCACGGGTCGGGTCCAATTAGACCCGACCCGCGGTCTTTTTTGTGGGAGGGACGAAGCAAGGGGGACACCAGACATGAGACACAACACGTGACGAACCCGTGCCAGTGTGCCATGCCATGGTCACCGAACCGTGCCGGGTCAAGCACGACAATTCACGGCTCGTGCCTTACCCTGGCACGAGATTTTCTCGTGCCGGGCCGGGCCGGCCCGGTTGATATAAAAAGAATAAGAAGAATTAAGTAAATTAGGAGAATTAGAAGAATTAAGTGAATTAGAAGAATTAGAAAAATAAGAAGAATAAGAAGAATAAGAAGAAAAAGTTGTATAAGAAGAATAAGAAGAAAAAGTTGTATAAGAAGAATAAGAAGAAAAAGTTGTATAAGAAGAATAAGAAAAATAATAAGATTAAAAAATAATAATAATAACTTGAATAAAAAGAATAATAAGAATAAGATGAATAATAAGAATTAGAAGAATGAAGAATATAAATAATAAAATGAATAAAAGAAATAAGAAAAATAAAAAGAATAAGAAAAATAATAAGAATAAAAAGAATAAGTAAAATAACAACAATAAGAATAATAAAAAGAAAAACAAGAATAAGAAGAGCAGCTCTCAATTCTAGAGAGATAAAGTGGCATTCTAGAGATAGAAATCTCCATTGGTGAGTTGAAGAAGCTCCATTTGAAGCTAAATTGGAAAATACTGATTTATTAGTTATTAAAAAAATCATTTTCTTCTATTCTCAAAGACCTTATGCTCTTATATCCTAAGAACTCCATCAAGGAAGACGTGTCTACTGTGTTTTTCTTTGATGAAGAGCTTGCGAAGCTTACAACACCATTCCAAAATACATTAGTAGGTATGTTTTTGCATGGCAAGCTTGACTTTGAAAACATTCAAGCCTTCCTTGGCTCATTTAAACTATGGGCAGTAGTTAAACTTGTCCTCTTCGATAGCAAACTTGTCTTCCTCTAACTTTAGGAGGAAGAAGATTTTCTAAGTCTATGGTTAAGGAATCAATGGCTAATATTGGGACTCCCTATACAAATTTTCAAGTGGGGGTCAAACTTCACTCCATTAAAAGATTCCCCGAAGGCCCTGGTATGGTTTTCATTCCCGCAACTCCCCTTACATTTATTCAACAAACATTCTCTCTTCTCAAAAGCACACTATTTAGGTATACATTGGTGTATGGATGAAGCCATGGCGTGTATGACCTGGCCGAGTGTGGCTATCCTCTCCTCCACAGAAAGTGTGGGTGGGTAGTGATACAGTTAACATGATTTGGCAGCCCATCATCTTAAAATTCACTTATAGTTATTGCCCACTTTGCTTTAAAATGGGGCACAAATAAACTAAATGTATGGCAGGGGTGAGAAAACATAGAATAAAGGATTCACAGTTGCTAATAGAGATAAAAGGGAAAGTTAGAACTTGGGTCAAGAGGGGGCAGAATGAAGGAAACCTAGGAAGTGATAAATGAAAGGGTGAGGAAGTAGGAATAATGGCGAGAAAAAGTGAGAGAGAGTGTGAGAGAGAGGAAGATGGAAATAAGAGGGGAGATGCTTGCCAAAGGTGAGGATGAGGTAATATTAATGGAGAGGAGAGGGGCTTAGATGAAATATGTGAGAGGGAGGAAAGAAGGAAAGGGATGTGATTAGAAACGACATAAAGGGGGGAGTTAGAAGTGAGGGAAAAAGGGGCAAAATTTGAGGGTGGGAATACTATGAATGCTAGAGAGAGGAAGTTAGAAAGGGAAGGAAAAAAGGGAGGGAGGAATGGGAAGAGTTGGGTGTAGACAGGATTTTTGAAAAAACTAATATAAAATGCGCAAAAGAATTCTTGGAAGCGTGGGCATAAAAGAGGGAGGCCGAAATGGTAGGGGTAGATGGGGTAAAAGGGAGAAGAAAATTATGGTACATAGAGAGGAGAAGGTAGAGGAGAAGAGAGAAGGAATTAGAAAAAAAGTTAGAGGTGTATAGTTAGTCAAATTATGACTCCTCTCAGAAAAGGGGTTGGAGGCTAAAAGTTGGCCAATAGCTAGTAGAATAAATGGAATAAATATGCTGGATCGAATGTAACCTCAAGATGATGCGGCAATATATAAGAAGAAGTTGGCTAAAGAAGAGCCTTATAATAAGGAGAAAGTGATGGAAGCAATTAGAATTATGGAAATGTACTTTGAAAATGAACAACAGGACTTAGTAAGGATAAATGAACAGGTTCAACCAAGCTCAAGCAAACCACCAACAAATATGAATAAATACCTAAACATGAAATATGAGTATAAGTACATTACTAGAGCACAAGATAGATTCACATAGATGGATGAAATCTTATATTGGAATAATAGAGGAGTAGCCAATTCTCCTTAGATAATTAGACTCAGGAAACTCATTAGTATACATAAGATTAAAATTATTGTTTTAGTGGAGCCAATGGCTAACATATATCAATTAGAAAAACATAGAAAGATGGTGGTCCTGGACAAGGTCTTTACTAATTCTAATGAAAAGTTATGGATTATGTGGGATAATATAATAGATATCGAAATTATAAAAGAAGCCGACCAAAAAATTAATTTTAGAATACAAAAACAATCATAGATTATACTTTTAGTAGTGTATGCAAAGAATGCGAAGGCAGATTGAAAAATGTTCTGGTAGGAGATGAATGAGTTAGCCATAAATAATTCTCCTTGGATCATTGGAAGAGGCTTCAATGTGATCAAAAAATTTAGTGAAAAGAGAGGGAGTAGACCTTCTGATCTTGCTGCAAAAGCACACTTCAATGAGGCTATTGCGAATGTAAATATAATGAAGTTAGATTTTTTGGGTTCAAAGTACACATGGTGTAATAACTGGAAGGGAAGAAAACAATATGGTCCAAACTGTATAGGGTATTTTATAATGAAAATTGGATAGAAATGTTCGGGGGAGTAAGGCTTAAGCACCTAAATAGAACTTGTTCGGATCATTGCCCACTCTTCCTAACACTCCAAAATATCAAAAGGAGACAAAGTTGTTTTAAATTTCAAAATATGTAGGGATTGCACATGGACTTTGATAGAGTTGTCAAAGATTCATGGGCAAAGCCAGTATCAAGAAATCCTATGCAAATCCTAGCAATAAATTTGTGCAATCAAAGATCAGCTCTCGGGACATGGCATAAGATGGGGATAAGAATACTAAATTCTTTCATGCTATGAAAAAAATAAAAATTCAAAAATAGAAAATAAAAGAGTTAAAATCTGAGAATAAAGAATGGATAGAAAAGGAGGAAGAAATATAAAATGAGATAGAAAATGTGATGACTTTAGGCCAATCTGCTTATGTAACATGATTTATAAAGTTTTTCCAAAATTGCTACAAATAGACTGAGCAGGATTCTTCCTTCTATCATATCAGACAAATCAGTGGACTTTACTAAAAATAGACTAATGTTGGTAAATATTAATTTAGCCTCAGAAATGATGAATGAAATAAGAACTAAAACTAGAGGTCATAATGTGATAATAAAGCTAGATTTGTCCAAAATTTTTGTTAGAGTAGAATGAGATATTCTATGTTACATTATGAAAAAAATAGGATTTTCAGAATTCTAGATAGATCTGATGTGCAGATGCATTTCTAGCGCATGGTTGAAAATTTAAAAAGGAGAAATAAGAGCAAGTAACAATTTAACCTTAAAACAGCCAAGAAATACCCCTAGAGTGGGCTGATTGGCATATGTAGATGATGTGATAATCTTCACAAATGCTAGTAGCTCATCTATTGGAAATATGGTGAGACTCTTGCAAAAACTAGAAGTAGAATTAGGTCAAATGCTGAACAAAAGCAAATGCCAATTCATTATAGTAGAAAAAACACCTGTAAAAATAACACACAAAATTAAAAGGATCACAGGTTTTGCTCAAAAGAAAAAAACACTAATGTACCTAGGGTGCCTGGTATATAAAGGCAGATTAAAAGAAAAATATTTAGATTTTCTACTGGAAAAGTTGAGAAGGAATATTCTTGGATGGGAGGAATTATTAAGTATGCCAAAAAAAATTACTTTATTTTTGCATTTGCTACAAGGCGTGCTGGCCCATGTCCTAATGTTAATGTAACCACCAAAAAAATCCATAAGGAAGCTAGAAAATGAAATGTCAAATTTTCTATAAGGGAAAAAGGAAGGTAAGCTTAAGCTACACTGGAAAAGGTGCGAAGAGTTATGCTTCACAAAAAAGGATGCATGATTAGGTTTTATCAGTCTAAATGATATGGCTAAAGAATGGGCTTATAAAAACTAGTGGAGCCTAAAAGAAAATTGAAGCCTTTGGGATGAATACATAAAAATCAGATATAACCTAGGATAAAAACATTTTGAGGACCCAAAAAAGGCATTAAAAAGCTGGAAGTTAATGTATAAGCAATAAAACATAATGTAAAAACATTCAATATTAGTTAATAGTGGGTGGAAATTGACTTTAAATAAGCAAAGAAAATTCACTTTAAAAAGTGCAAAAATGTTTGTAAGAAATAAAAGCCCACCGCAAGATGTTTTTAAATGGACATGGGAAAAGGAGATACTAAAAAAGATAAATGTCTTTATGTGGAAGCTTCTTTCAAATGCAATCATGGTGGATGATAATATAAAAAAAAAAGAAAGTTGTATTAGTATCAAGATGTGAATGCGGCTTCTCAGCAACAGAAAGCACTACTCATTTTCATAGGGAAAGATTTGCCATAGAAGTATGGAATACTCTAGAAAAAGATTTGTCATAGAAATAGAGTATACTAAGAACAAATTGCTTAAATGGTTAAGAACTCTTATTGCTCATATAGTGATCTGGTGTATATGGAAAGCTAGAAATAGAAACAAATTTGAAGAAATCCCATTGAACACCAAAAGCATATTAGAAGAGATTAGAAGAGAAAGTTGAAACATTTCAGCTTGCAATCCGATAAGGGTCAGTAATATAGGTATGGATGCCAGTATAAAAAAGGTATGGGGGCTTTCAATAATTAAAGTGAAATTGCTAGGTATAAAAACATTTGTATGAAATAAGCCCCCGTGAGGGATGTTAGTCCTCAAAAGGAATGGAAGCTTCAAAATGGAAATGGGAGTGGCAGGTGGAGGAGGTGCAATAATGGACGAGGAAGGAATGGTCATGATAGCTTTTATGATGAAGGTGATAGCCTTCTCATCCCTACATACAAAGATTATGGCCCTGCTCAAAGGGCTGCATATCTACAAGGTTCATAGCTTTCAAAATATTCTAGTCCAAGTAAACACGAGCTTATTGGTGGACTTAGCCACAAAAAAATAGAAATGTGGATGTTTGAGGTGGGAATAAGAAAAATCAGAAAGCTGGTGATAGATCTAAAAATTAATAATGATTCACACATTTAAAAAGGCTATTCCCATGGCATACAAACTAGTAGAAGAGGGTCTTAAGAAAGGAGTCCAAGTATTTGATGGAGAAATCCTTCTAGATAAATTCAAAGGCATAATAAGGCTAGATAAAATAAGATTTCCATACGTTAGAATTCAAAAAATTAATACTAAGAACTAAGAAGGATAAAAAGGAATTTACGTGAATTAGGCTATTTATTTACTTGTTTTGTAGTTTTATTTAAATACAGGAAGAAGGCTTTGATTCATATCAAAAGCCACCCTAGTCCTGAGGGGTAGATTGCTGCAAAGGCTTGAAATAGCAAGGTGGAAAATAAAGAATGAATATGCAGAGAACCAAAGAAGGCTAGGGGTAGGCCAGTACAACATGTGTGGCCATGGTAAGAAGGGAAAGGGAGGACATGGTCAAGGGTAGATAGATATTTGTTTCATATTTGATTCTGTATGAAGGGGAAGAGGAGCAACAAAGAGCTAGAGATATGAGAAAGGAGGTTAGAATAGAGGATAGAAAAACCACCAAGCAGGGGCAATGAGAAGGGTTACTGGAAAGGTGCATCATGGATAAGTGGCAGAAAGGTAGATAGTAGTGATAGAATTAAATATAAGATTTATATTTGTTGTTTTGGGGTTTATATTTTGATTTAAATGTTGTAAGGGTAAGGAACAATAAGAGAAATGGGAAGGAGGATTTATTGAATGGGTTTGTTCATGTAATAGAGGGCATAGCTAAGATGTGAAAAGAAGAGTATGCCCCATGGTTTCTTTCTGTGACTTCAGAAAGATCGCAGAATGTAGAGGAGGTGGAGCAGAAGGGGAAGGCCCAAAAGAGGGTTCAAGCTAAAGAAAGTGGATTAGAGGATTTCTTTTAGTTTTGTATACACTTTAATGTTGTCTAATGGGGTGGTACAGAAGAAATAATGGGTAGAAGGGCTTGTGGATGTTGTGATGGTATATTGTATATGTCAGGTTTGCCTAATTGCTTGTATGTGCAGGTACAAGAACTTAGCAGTCCTAGAATGATGAGGGAATGCAGTGAAGGTAGCAGTCTGATTCATGTTGCTTCAAGAGCTTCTACTTCATTGCCCGAAGCACCTTGAAATAGGGTGGAATAGAAAGGGGACTTACTTTATGAGCTCTAAGAATAAGAGTAGAACCCATGGCTTCTTCATGTGACTTTAGAAAGAGGGCAAAACAGAGAAGGTGTCGAAGCAGAAATTCTTTTAGTTCTGCATGATTTGTAATGATGTCTAATGGGGTGAGACAAATAATGGGTAAAAGGGCTTGTGAATGTGATGATGGTATATTGTATGTGTGGGGTTTGCTTGTTTTTGTATGTACATAAATAACAACTCGACAGTCTTGGCATGAGGAGGGGATGTTGTGAAGGCATCAGTAAATAACAGAAGGAGATGACAGAGGGTTGACATGGATGACATTAGCATAATTCTAATGCTTTCCTATAACAACAAAAGGCAGAACGGATTTCTATTTCATGGTTCTTCAAGAACTTCTTCAAAATTCTATGTTGTAGTTAACAAAAGCAAAAGGAGCTCAAGATAGAAGAAGGCCCCATATTTAGCAAAAAAGATAGATCATGCTATGTGATTATGTCTAATGGGAGGGATAGTATAGAAATTGGGTACATGGCTAGTGGATGTGGTGAATGTATATTTCATGTGGGCGGCTTACTTTTATGAGCAGATCAGCTGAGAAAATTTTGCATGAGGAGGAAGGGCATAGAACTTTAGAGAATAGATGAAAAGAGATCAATTACAGTAGCTTGGTGACATGAAGTGGCAATGAGCATGAGAGGTAGACATAGAGTGCTAAAAAGGAGGGACTGGCAAATCAGTGAGACAAAGTAGGATAAGAGGCAGAAATTATTGTAGGCAAACATCAAGAGCCTAAACAATTGTAGGCAAAAATTATTTAGGCTTGGAAAAGAGAGTCATTCTCATTGGAAGCTATATGAGCCAATGTTTTATTTTTGGGAGTTTTTTGAATAGATGAAGTTGTAAAAGGTGATAGGGTAGTACGGTGTTAGCTTGTATCAATTGAAATCGTTCACCAAAAGAGAGGGTGTTATTGAAAAAACAAAACTTCAAAAAAAAAGAATAAGAAGAATAAAAAAAAAGAAGAATAAGAAGATTAAGAATAATAAGAAGATTAAGAAGAATAAAAAGAATAAGAAGAATAATAAGAATAAAAAGAATAAGAAGAATAATAAGAATAAAAAGAATAAGAAGAATAAAAAGAATAGGAATAATCAAAAAATCAGAAGAATATGAAGAATAAGAATAATAAAAAGTAAAGGAAGAATAAGAAGAAATAGATGAATAAAAAGAATTAGAAGAATGAGGAGATCAAAAATAAGAAGAATAAGAAGAATAAGATGAATAAAAAAAATAAAAAGAATAAAAAAAATAAAAAGAATAGGAAGAATAAGAAGAAAAAGAAAAATAATGAAATAAAAAAAATAAGAAGAATAATTAGAATAAGTAGAAAAGGAAGAATAAAAAGGATAAGAAGAATAAGAGGAATATGATTAATAAAAAGAATAAGAAGAAAAATAAGAACATGAAAATTAAAAGAATAAAAAATATAAGAAGAATAACAAGAATAATAAGAAAAAAAATAAGAATAAGAAGAATATGAAAAATAAGAAGAATAAAAAGAATATGAATAATAATTAGAATAAGAAGAATAAGTAAAATAATAAAATAAAAAAAATAAGAAGAATAAGTAGAATAAAAATAATAAGAAGGATAAGAAGGATAAGAAGCATAAGAAGAATAAGATGAATAAGGATAATAAAAAGAATAAGAAGAATATAAGAATAAGAAGAATAAAAGAATAAGTAGAATAAGAATAAAAAAAATAAGAAAAATAAGATGAATAAGAAGAATAAGAACAAAAAGAACAATAAGAAGAATAATAAGAATAAGAAGAATATGAAAATAAGTAGAATATGAAGAATAAGAAGGATATAAAAAATAATAAGGAAAGGAAGAATAGGAAGAATTAGAAGAATAGAAAGAAAAAGAAGATTTAGAAGAATAAATTAAATAAGAAAAAATAAATAAATAAGAAGAATAAAAAGAATAAGAAGAATAAGAAGAATAATTAGAATAAAATGAATAAGAAGAATAAGAAGAATAAAAAGTATCAAAAGAATAAGAATATTAAGAAAAATAAGAAGAATAGGAAGAATAAGAAGAATAAGAAATATAAGAAGAATAAGAAGAATAAGAAATATAAGAAGAATAAGAAATATAAAAAGAATAAGAAGAATAAGAATAATAGAAGAATAAGAAGAATAAAAAACATAGAAAAAGAAGAATAATAAAAATAAAATAAAAAACTAGAAAATGAAAAATGAGAAGAAAATACAAAATAAGAAGAATAATAAGAAGAATGACTAGAATAACTAGAAAAGAAAGAATAAGAATAATAAGAATAATAAAAAGAATAAGATGAATAAGAAAAATAAGATGAATAAGAAGGATAAGAAGAATAAAAAGAATAAAAGAAAAAAATAGAATAAGAAGAATAATAAGAATAAGAAAAAAAAGATGAATATGGAAAAAAAGATGACTAAAAAGAATAAGAAGAATAAGAGGAATAAGAAGAATAAAAGATATTAAAAGAATTATAAGAATAATAAGAATTAGAAGAATAAGAAGAATAAGAAGAATAAGAATAATAAGAATAATAAGAAGAATAGGAAGAATAAGAAGAAAAATGATAATAAGAAGAATAAAAAGAATATGAAGAAGATGAAGAATAGTTATAATAGCAAAAATTAATAGAATCAGAAGAATATGAAGAAGAAGAATAATAATAATAATAATAATAATAAGGAAAGAAAGAATAGGAAGAATTGAATAATACAAAAAATAAGAAGATCTAGAAGAATAAATAAAATAAGAAGAAAAAAAAGAATAGGAAGAATAAGAAGAATAAGTTTAGTAAGAAAAATAAGAATAATAAGAAGAATTAAAAGAATAATAAGAATAATAAGAATAAAAAGAATAAGAAAAAGTAAAAGAATATGAATAATAAGTAGAATATGATGAGTAAGTAAAATAATAAAATAAAAAGAATATAAAAATTAAAAAGAATAAGAAGAATAAGTAGAATAGTAAGAATAAGATGAATATGAAGAATAAGAAGAATTAGAATAATAAGACTAAGAATAATAAATAGTATAAGAAGTATAAGAATAATAAGAAGAATAAGAAGAATAAGATGAATAAGAAGAATAAGAATAATAAGAATAATAAGAATAATAAGAATAATAAAAAGAATAAAAAGAATAAGAGGAAGAAGAAGAATAAGAATAATAAGAATAATAAGAAGCATAAAAAAAGAAGATGAATATGATTAATAAGAAGAATTAGAAAAATAAGAAAAATATGAAGAATATGAAGAATATGAAGAATATGAAGATTAATAATAATAAAAATAATAAGATGAATAAAATAATAACTAGAATAAGAACAATAAGAAAAATAACTAAAATATAAAAATAAGAAAAATAATAAAAATAAGAAAAATAAGAAAAATAAGGATATAAAAAATAAGAAGAATAAGAAGAATACGAAGAATATGAAGAAAGAATAAAAATAAGAAAGAAGAATAAGAAACATAAGACTAATAAATTGATTGAAAGGAGTAAAATGAATAAAAAGAATAAGAATGATAAAAAAATAAAAACAATAAGAAGAATAAAAAAAAAGAAGATTAAAAAGAAAAAAAAGAATAAGTAGATTAATAAGAATAAGAAAAATATGAATAACAAGTATAATAGAAGAATATGAAGAATAACAAGATAAAGAAGAACAAGTAGAATAAGAAGAATATGAAGATTAAGAAGATTAAGAAGTATAAGAAGAAAAAAAATCACAAGAGTGAGAAGAATAAGAAAAATAATAAGAATAATAAAAAATAAATGAATAAGAATAAAAAGAAGAATAAAAATAATAAAAAAAAATAATAAAAAATTAAAAATAATAAGAAGAATAAAAAATAAGAAAAATAAGAAGATTAAGAAGAAAAAGTAGAATAAAAATAATAGAAAGAATAAGAAAATAAGAATAAAAATAGAATAATAAGAATAAGAAGAATAATTAGAATAAGAATAAGAAGAATAATAAGAATAAGAATGATAAATAGAATTATAATAAGAATAAAAAAGAATAAGAAGAATACAGAGTATAAAAAAGAATAAGAACGATAGAAAGTATAAAAAAATAAGAAAAAAAATAAGTAGAAAAAGATGAATAAGAAGAATAAGAATAATAAGAAGTATAAATAAAATAATAAGAATAATAAGAATAATAAGAAGAATAGAAATAATAATATTAATAATAATAATAATAATAATAAATTGAATAAGAAGAATAAGAAAAATAATTAGAATAATAAGAATTAAAAGAATAATAAGAATAAGAAGGATAAAATGTTTAAAAAAATAAGAACGTTAAAAATTAAAAATAGAATAAAAAGAATAATAATAAAAAGAAGAAAATGAGGAAAAAATAAGAATAAAAAGAATAATAAGATAAGAAGAATAAGAAGAATAAAAATAGAATAAGAAGAATAAGAAGTACATGAATAATAAAAATAATAAGAACAAAAAAATCAGAATATGAAGAATTAGAAGAATAAGAAAAATATTAATAATTTTATGATTATTATGAATAAGTAGAATAAAAAAAATAATAAGAATAAGAATAATAAGAATATTAAAATGAATTAGAAGTATAAGAAGAATAAAAAATAATAAGAAAAATAAAAAAGAATAAAAAAATAAGGAGAATAAGACAAATAAGAAAAATAAGAATAATAAGAAGAATATATAAAATAATAAGAATAAGTAGAATAAGTAGAATAAGTATAAAAAAGCAAAAAGAAGAATAAGAAGATTAAATAGAATATGCTAGAATAAGAAGGATGAAAAAATAAAAAGAATAAGAAGAAAAAAAAGAATAAGAAGATTAAGTAGAATTAGAAGAATAAGAAGAATGAGAAGAACAATAAGAATAAGAAGAATAAGAAGAGTATAAAGAATATGAATAATATGAAGAATAAGAAGAATATGAATAATAAGAAGAATAAGAAGAATAAGAAGAATATGAATAATAAGAAGAATAAGAAGAATAAGAAGAAGATTCTTCTTCTTTGAATTGCTCTCTCAAGCTCTAGAGAGAGAAACACAATTTTTAGAGAGAGAAACACAATTTTTAGTGAAGAAGAAGCCATTATCAAGCAAAAATGGAGCAAGCGGATTTCTTAATGAATAGGAAATCATTTTTTCAACATTTTATAAAAACTGCGCTTCATTCTTCATCTTCTTCAGAAGTTTTCGGGAAAAAAAAATGGGGAACCCTCGATAGAGTTTTCCCCGATAGACATGGCTTCCCTCACTGAAGCTCACAAATATACACTGGTGGGAAAATTCTCACATGGGCGTCCTCGCGTTGAAAATATAAGGGCATTCTATGCTTTCTTGAAGCTCAAAGGCCTGATAAAAATAGGAGTCCTGGATGTGAAGCACATATTCGTGCAGCTCTTTACAGAAGAGGACTTCCATAGAATCTGGTTGAAATGAGTCTAGTATATCATGGGATACCCCATGCGAGCTTTCAGATGGACACCTGACTTCTCAACCAAGCAGGAATCCCCATTGGCCCCGGTATGGTTCCTCCTTCCCATTCTCCCCATTCACTTGTTTGATAAATTTGCTCTCTACCACATTGCACAAGCAATCGACACCCCTCTTCTTCTTGATGGTGCCACTGCTACTCTCTCTCACCCGAGTGTGGCTCGGCTGTGCATAGAAGTCAACTTGTTGAATCATATACCTCAACGAATATGGATAGGCTCTAAGAATGGAGATGGTTTCTGGCAAGATGTAATTCCAGAGTTCCTCCCTCACTATTGCACATACTGTAAGAAGCTTGGACATGGTTGTGATCACTGTATTGTCAAAAAAAAGCATGAAGAAGATCAGCAGTATACAGACTTCACAGGGAAGGGAAAGGAAATAGTGCAATACAAAATAAAAAACACCATGGCTCTTGAGCAGAATTTAAACAATGAGGGAGCTAGCCTGGAACTAGCTGAAGATGTCCCCCCTAGAATAGAAGAGAAGGAAGAGGTAGAGGGAGAGGATAAAAATAAAAGATATGATTTAATAATGAAAATTGCAGAAATAAACAAAAGGTTTCGGGGCAGCAGGGTTGATAACAGAATTAGAAGGGAGGAGAGTAGGAAATGGGCAGTGGAAGAAGTTAATAGCTCGGATGAGGAAATAGAGGTGCGAAGTAATATAAATTTACACAAGGGAGGGGAAGAAAATGGATGCATAAAATCCACAAAGGATGATATCGATATACATAGATTTAAGAATAAAATTGGCAACAGGGAATGGGCCTTGGAAGAAATAAAAATTATGGCCATACAATTAGGAAGGGTGTGGAAAGAAGACAAAATAGAAAATACTAGTGCTATAAAAAAGTCTAGAAACAGGAAAAAACACCTAAATAGAACATATGATTCAAAGTGCATTACTAGATCTCAGATTAAAACTAACCATAATGATTAAACTCTTTTACTGGAATGTTAAAGGTATTACAAACCCTTCCACAATAAAAAGAATTAAAAAAATGATAAAATTATATAATTCTTCTCTTATAATGCTTGCTGAACCTATGGTGAATAAGGTTCAAATAGATCATTACAAAGGAGTTCTAGGCTTTGAGAATGCATTTTCTAATAATAATAGTAAAATTTGGGTATTCTGGAAAAATAAATTTAATATAAACATATTGGAGAACACGGATCAAATAATCAATTTTAGTCTAGATAATGCCCAAGATGAAGTAATCTCGGTAGTATATGCTAAATATACTAAAGAAGGTAGAAAGGAGTTTTGGAATAGTATGACCAAAATATCAAGTTTGAACAAACCATGGATAATAGGAGGTGATTTTAACATAATAAGAAAGGCCAGTGAGAAAAAAGGAGGTAATTCCCCTAGCACTAGTGCCATTTCACACTTTAATGAGGCTATATCAAAAGCCAGTCTGATGGAAGCTACCTTTTTAGGCCCACAATATACCTGGTGCAATAACAGGAAAAACAAAGGTACTATATGGGCAAGACTAGATAGAGTTTTATACAATGTGAAATGGTTAGAAAGTTATGGATCTACCACTGTGAGACATTTAAATAGAACATGCTCGGATCACAATCCATTGTTAATTACCTTAGAGCAGACCAAATTTTTGAGTAAACCTTTTAAATTTCAGAATGCTTTGTGCTTGCATCATACATTCATAAATATGGTTAAAGAGTCTTGGTCTCTAGAAGTCTCTGGTAATCCGGCACAAGTCTGGAATATGAAACTAAATATATTAAAAAAATATCTAAAGATATGGAATAGAGATATATTTGGTAATATAAACAAAAATATAATAGAAGCAGAAAAAAAAGCTGAAAAATTAGAGATAGAACATGAAATATTTCAAGATAAAGAGAGTAGAGAAGCACTTAGTAAATCCCAAGCTGAACTAAAATTAAAACTCCTCATGGAAAAAATTTTTTGGAAACAAAAAGCTAAAATAAAATGGCTAAAAGGAGATAAAAACACGAAATTTTTTCAAAGAGCAGCTAAAATAAAAATACAGAAACAAAGAATAAAAGGTATAAAAAATAGTAATGATGCCTGGATAGATGATAACACAGAAATTAAAAAGCATTTTGATGAATACTTTGAAAATCAATTTATAGGGGATACATCCTTGAGAGGTGTTGAACTTATACATAAAATAGACTGTAATATTACTAGAGAAGAGAATGATGCCCTTATCAAATTCCCAGATGAAGAAGAGCTTAAAATGGTTGTTTTCAGCCTAGATCCAAATAGTGCCCCGGGCCTAGACGGATGGAACAATGAGTTCTACCAAAAATGCTGGATTATCATAAAATCTGATCTTCTCAATGCCATTTATTGGATTTTAATGGAGCAGAAATAGGCAAGAAATGGAGTAGCACATATATGGTGCTTATTCCCAAGACAGACAATCCACAAAAGGCAGATGATTTCAGACCTATAAGTTTATGTAATTCTATTTATAAGATACTGTCTAAATTATTGTAAAACAGATTAACTTCTGTCCTTCCTAAAATTATTTCAAAAGAACAATCAGGCTTCATGAAAAATAGGCTTATAATGGAAAATATTTGCTTAGCTAAAGAAATGATTAAAGATATAGGTAAAAAAGTTAGAGGACATAATGTATTAATAAAATTAGACTTATCTAAAGCTTTCGATAAAGTAGAATGGAATGTCCTATGTTTCACTATGAGAAAGATGGGTTTCTCAGAGATCTGGATAGACTTGATATACAGATGTATATAAAGCTCATGGATTAAAATTTCTAGTAAACGGGGAGCTAGGAAGAGATATTAAGCCACTTAGAGGACTAAGACAAGGTGACCCTCTTTCTCCCTCACTCTTTAATATTTATTTAGAGCTCTTTATTGTCAATCTCAAAGACAAAATTTGCACAGGTGAAATAGGCGCCTTTAGCCAACCGAAAGGTACTCCCCTAGTGAGTTGTCTTGCATATGCAGATGATGTGGTAATCTTCACTAATGGTAGTGCTAGATCCCTTCAAAACCTGATGAGTTTGTTGAGAGAATTGGAGGAAGAAACGGGTCAAAAAATAAATAGCAAAAAGTATCATTTTATGATAGCGAAAAAAGCTCCTATGAGTTTAGGACATAGAGTACAGAGTATAACAGGTTTCTCGCAGAAAAAAGGAGCAATTCAATATCTGGGATGCCCTTTATATGTAGGAAAAGTTAAGTCAGAATACTTTGAATTCTTACTCGAAAAGATCAAAAATAAAATTGCAGGATGGAAAGTTGAAATGCTATCTATGAGCGGCAGGATAACCTTAATCACACATGTACTTCAAAGCGTAGTCATGAAAAACCTAATGATCACTCAATTACCAGCCCTTGATAAAAAAAGAATTGAAAAAGAAATGGCTTGTTTTTTGTGGGGGATATATATAGGTAAAAGTAAGCTTCACTGGAAAAAATGGAAAGATCTCAGTTTTCCAAAACAGGAAACAGGGCTAGGTTTTATAGATTTGAATGATCTCGCTAAAGCTTGGGCTTGTAAAAGATGGTGGAGGCTTAAAGAAAATAATAGTTTATGGGCAGAATTTATAAGGGCCAAATATTGCAAAGATGGGGATACGAACACAGAAATAAAAAAGAGTAGAGCTTCACAAGTGTGGATGCAAATGCTTAAACAAAGGGAGATATTAGAAAAATATTCTAAGCTCACTAAAAGTGGCTGGAAATGGACATTGAGTGTAGATGGAAAATTCTCTATCAAAACCATCAAAGATAAAGTGAGAAGTAGAAAGGAAGAGCTTTCACTATTTAAATGGACATGGAATAATGATAACTCTCAAAAAATTAAAACTAACACATGGAAAGTTCTCTCTAATATTATTCCAATAGATGTAAATATAAAAAAGAAAGGTATTCAACTTCCCTCTAGGTGTGAATGCTGTTTTCAGGAAAATGAATCGATAGATCATTTATTTTCACAAAGAAATATAGCTTTAAAAATTTGGAGAAGATTAGAATTAGAAATGGGTATAAAGCACGAATGCATCCCTCTTAGAAATAGACTTCAAAAATGATATATAGCGTACACGAGAAACTCTTTACAAAAATGGGTTAAAAATAATATACCTCATATTGCTATTTGATGTATATGGAAGGCTAGGAATAACAGTAGATATGAAGGTAAGAGAATGTCGGTGGAAGACATATGGAAAGCTATAAAGAGAGAATTAATAAGTACTTCAGAAGCTTGCTCGATGACAGTCCAGACTAATTTTCTAAATAATGATATTTTAAATTTTTGTAATCTTACGGTTACTAAGAAAAGATCACCATTAGATAGGAGTTAAGTGGGAAAAACCACCATTAGATAGGCTCTCCTTAAATACCGATGGTAGTTTTGATAGAAATATAGGCTTAGCAGGAGGAGGAGGAGTGATTAGAAATTCTAGAGTTCACCTCATTTTTGCCTTTTCAAGGAGTTACAAAGCCTCTTTTGCATTTCATGCAGAAATCTTAGCATTAAGAGATGGTTTGAGGACCTGTCTCTCTAGAGGACTAAGAAATATAGACATTCAGTCAGACTCTAAAATTGTGGTAGATATGATAAATAAAAAAAAGACTTTATGGAAATACGAAGATGAATTAGAAGAGATCGGCCATCTAGCCTTATCATTAAACGCTTTTATCAAACATATATACAGGAAAGCAAATGCTTTAGCTGATAAACTGGCTAAAGAAGGGAAAAATAATAAACATGGAGAATATATAAAGGATTCGATTCCTGATAGATACAAGGGTATAATAAGAATGGATAAGATGGAATATCCATATATTCGAATAATTAAAGTATATCCTTAACCTGGATATCCGCCCTGGTCCTGTGGGGTGGACTAAAGGGTTTAGATATATGTGGCTATAAGTATTGTGCTAGTGTGTGTTTTGCAGTTTAACAGATCCAGGTACAGCAAGAAAAAAGCAGCAGCAGTAATGGACTTGGAAGAAGGAATGTGCATAGAGTGATAAACAGCAGTAAGTGGAGGTAGGCAACAGCAGCAACAGCAGTAAGTGGACAGCGCGAATAGGACTCTGTTGTTCTTTTTCTTGTTTTTCACTTTGTTAAATAGATGCAAGGTGGAGGAAGGCAATAATTGAGTGATAAAAAGATGGCTGCTGGATGTTTATACTACTGTTTGTTTGTTTTTGTGCGTGTTTGTTTTTCTCTTTGTTTGTTTATTTTCTGTTTGATTGTGTCTGTTAAGTATGGAAGCTGGAAAGGCTTTTGAATATGTAAAGGCTGTTGAGTATGGAAGCTGAAAAAAAAGGAGAAAGCAATGAGACACTCATGCAATCAAAATGCTTTATTCTAGAGGGCAAGAAATATTTTGGCACATTTAAAGTTTGGAAATACCTAAAGACCAGAATTGTTGTAGCTTGCTATTGACATATGAGCTGTCCCGGGCTAGTGAATTAAAGCTGCAATGGACAGCATATAAGATTTGAATAGATCCAGAATAGAAGACAGGATGATACAACCACTGGAATTACTCCACGCAAACAGCAATCTCAAGCAAATTTAATAAAGATCAAATACCAAAAATGCATTGAAAGCTTATTTTGATTATGTTTTATTTTGTTTGTAGATTAAAGGATGGGTGTAAAAGGGGAAAGGGTAGAGTATAGTTTGTAAAAATGGTATTCCTCCACCAAAAGAGAGGGCTTTGATTATAATAAAACAAATTTTCCAAAAAAAAAAAAAGAATAAGAAGAATAAGAGGAATAAAAAGAATTATAAGAATAAGAGATATAAAAAAAATTATAAGAATAATAAGAATAATAAGAATTAGAAGAATAAGAAGAATAAGGTGAATAAGAATTATAATAAGAATAGGAAGATTAAGAAGCAATATATGAATAAGAAGAATAAATAGAATATGAAGAATACGAAGAATAGGAATAATAGCAAAAATCAAAAGAATCAGAAGAATATGAAGAATAAGAAGAAGAAAAATAATAATAATAAGGAAAGGAAGAATAGAAAGAATTTTAAAATAGGAAAAATAAGAAGATTTAGAAGAATAAATAAAATAAAATAAAAAGAAAAGGAAGAATAAGAAAAATTATATTATTTAAAAAAATAAGAAGAATAAGAAGAATGAAAAGAATAAGAAGAATCAAAAAAATAAAAAGAATTAAAATAATAAGAAGAATATGAAGAATAAGAAGAATATGAAGAATAAGAAGAATAAGAAGAATAATAAGAATAAGAAGAATATGAAGAATATGAATAATAAGTATAATAAGATGAGTAAGTAAAATAATAAAATAAGAAGAATATAAAAATTAAAAAGAATAAGAAGAATAAGTAAAATAATAAGAATAAGATGAATATGAAGGAAAAGAAGAATTAGAAGGATAAGACTAAGAATAATAATTAGTATAAGTAGTATAAGAATAATATGATGAATAAGAAGAATAAGAAGAATAAGAATAATAAGAATAATAAAAAAAATAAATGGAATAAGAGGAAGAATAATAATAATAAGAATAAGAATAATAATAAAAAAGATGAATAAGAATAATAATAAGAATTAGAAAAAAAGAAAAATATGAAGAATATGATGATTAATAATAATAAAAATAATAAGTTGAATAAGAATAATAACTAGAATAAGAAGAATAAGAAAAATAACTAAAATAAGAAAAATAAGAAAAATAAGAAAAATAAGAAAAATAAAAAAAATAAGAATAATACGAAGAATATGAAGAAAGAAGAAGAACAAGAAAGAAGAATATCAAACATATGACTAATAAATTGATTGAAAGGAGTAATAAGAATAAAAAGAATAAGAATGATAAAAAAATAAAAACAATAAGAAGAATAAGAAGATTAAAAAGAAAAAAAAAGAATAAGTAGATTAATATGAATAAGAAAAATATTAATAATAAGTATAATAAGAAGAATAAGAAGAATAACAAGAATAAGTAGAATAAAAAGAATATGAAGATTAAGAAGATTAAGAAATATAAGAAGTATAAGAAGAAGAAGAAATAAGAAGAGT
The DNA here is from genome assembly GCA_029783825.1 of Sapria himalayana. Classification (NCBI taxonomy): domain Eukaryota; kingdom Viridiplantae; phylum Streptophyta; class Magnoliopsida; order Malpighiales; family Rafflesiaceae; genus Sapria; species Sapria himalayana. The sequence goes on along the minus strand of JAREIK010002300.1, from coordinate 39,567 downwards.
GAGAATAATAAGAAAAATAAGAAGAATAATAAAAATTAAATGAATAAGAAGAAAAAGAATAATAAAAATAATAAGAAAATTTTAAATAATAATAAGAATAAAAAAAATAAGAAGAATAAGATGAATAAAAAAAATAAGTAGAATAAATAGAATAAACATAATAAGAAAATAAGAAAAAATGATAGAATAATAAGAATAAGAAGAATAATTATAATAAGAATGATAAAAAGAATTAGAAGAATAAGAAAAATAAAAAGTATAAAAAAGAATAATAACAATAGAAAGTATAAAAAAATAAGAATAAAAAAATAAGTAAAAAAAGATGAATAATGAGAATAAGAATAATTAGAATAATAAAAATAATAAGAATAATAAGAAGTATAAATAGAATAATAAGAATAATAAGAATAATAAGAATAATAAGAATAAGAAGAAAAAGAAGAATAAAATTAATAATAATAATAATAATAAGTTGAATAAGAAGAATAAAAAAAATAATTAGAATAATAAAAATTAAAAGATTAAGGAGAATAAGAAGGATAAAATGTTTTAAAAGAATAAGAACATTAAAAATTATAAAAATTATAAAAAGAATAAAAAGAATAAAAAGAATAAAAAGAATAAAAAGAATAAAAAGAATAAAAAGAATAAAAAGAATAAAAAGAATAAAAGAATAATAATAATAAAGAAGAAAAAAAGGAAAAATAAGAATAAAAAGAATAATAAGATAAGAAGAATAAGAAGAATAAAAATAGAATAAGAAAAATAAGAAGTACAAGAATAATAAAAATAATGATAACAAAAAATCAGAATATGAAGAATTAGAAGAATAAAAAAAATATGTATAATTTTATGATTTTTAAGAATAAGTAGAATAAAAAAATAATAAGAATAAGAAGAATAAGAATAATAAGAAGAATTAGAAGAATTAGAAGTATAAGAAGAATAAAAATAATAAGAAAAATAAAAAGAATAAAAAGAATAAGGAGAATAAGAAAAATAAAAAAAATAAGAAGAATAAGAATAATAAGAAGAATATATAAAATAATAAGAATAAATAAAATAAGTATAAAAAAACAAAAAGAAGAATAAGAAGAATAAATAGAACACGAAAAATAAGAAGATTAAAAAAATAAAAAGAATGAGAAGAAAAAAAGAATACGAAGAATAAGAAGATTAAGTAGAATTAGAAGAATAAGAAGAATAATATGATTAGAAGAATAAAAATAATAAAGAAAATATAAAAAATAAAAGGAATAAGAAGAATAAGAAGAATAAGAAGAATAATAAATATATGAATAATAAGAAAAATAAGATTAATAAAAATTATAAGAATAAGAAGATGAATAAGTAGAATAATAAAAATAAATAGAATAAGTTAATATAAAGAATACAAAAAAGTAGAAGAATAAGAATAAAAAAAATAAGAAGAATAAGAAGAATAATTAGAATAAAAAGAATAATAAGAATAAGAAGAATTAAAAATAAGAAGAATAAGAAGGATAAAGAGTATAAAAAGAAGAAGAACAATAAAAAATTATAAAAAACAAAAGAAGAATGAGAATAATAAGAAAAATAAGATTAATAAGAAGAATAAGATGAATAAGAAGAATAAATAGAATAAGAAGATAAGAAGAATAATAATAATAAAAGAATAAAATGAATAAAAAGAATAATAAGTACAAGAATAATAAGAAGAATAAAAAGAGAGGGAAGGAAACGGCAGGTTGGAGGAGCCGGCTTGGAGGCAGTGTTTTAGAACTATTTCTTACGGCTGTGCATGTGCATTGATCGGCCAAGAGACTGTTATCGTTTATCAGTCTTGAGTCGGTCATGGGAGTCGGCATTCAGTCTAGACATGTATGAAGACTTAGTTTAAGGAGCCCGATCGGCCAAGAGACTAATAAGCCCGATAAAGGGCTGAGTAAGCCCAAGAAAGGGCTGAAAATTATTAACTAATGAATTGTTGTTAGTGTTTGTCAGCTTTTTTTTGCAGTTGGCAGGGGGATAAGAGAAGAAATAGATAGCTTCCCGGTCCTGAGGGAAGTCAGATAAGGAGAGAGCTTGTAATTTATTGTTTGGTAGGGTTTTTTGGTTGGATTTTTTCAAGTTAAGTCAAGCTGCAGCAAGGCGGTTCTCAGCATAGGTTAACTAAAAGGAAAGCAGGCGGACAAAGCTAGAGAGGGAAGGAAACGGCTGGTTGGAGGAGCTGGCTTGGAGGCAGTGTTTTAGAACTATTTCTTACGGCTGCGCATGTGCATTGATCGGCCAAGAGACTGTTATCGTTTATCAGTCTTGAGTCGGTCATGAGAGCCGGCATTCAGTCTGGACATGTATGAAGACTGAGTTTATCAGTCTTCAGCCACCATGTATGAAGATGGGAGTATTCATAAAGCTTCAAGATGGGAGGTAACTTCAAGATGGTAGGAACTTTCATGAAGACAGCAGATGGGAGTACTATGAGAGAGATTAAAAGAATGGAAAGAAAAGGCCCCATACAAATAGGGCTTTGGCAGAAAAACCCAAAAGATATAAAGTATATCAAACAATGCTTGACAAAAGATTAGTAGAAGGATATGAAAGTTATATTTTACTCTATTTTTTTGTATTCTAGATTAGGTTTAAAGTGGGTGTAAAAGGGATAAGGGTAGAAGTAGTTTGTAAAAATGGTATTCCTCCGCCAAAAGAGAGGGTGATAATTAATAATAAAACAACCTTTAAAAAAAAGAAGAATAAAAAGAATAACTATAATTTAAAGAAGCAGGAGAATATAAAGAATAATATGAATAAGTAGAATAATAAGAATAAGTAGTTTAAAAAGAATAAGAAAAATACAAAGAAGAATAATAAGAATAAGTAAAGTATGTAGAATAATAATAATAATAATAATAATAATATAAAGAATAAGATTAATAAGTAGAAAAAGAAGAAAAAGAAGAATACATAAATATAAGAATTAGTAGATTAAAAATAATAAGAAGAATCTAAATAATATGTAGAATAAAATGAATAAGAGGAATAAAAAGAATATGAAGAATTAGTAGATTAAGAAGAATATTAAGAATAACAAGAATAAGAAAAATAAAAAGATTAAGAAGAATAAGAAGAATAAGAAAAATATGAATAATAATTAGAAAAATAATTAAAAAAAGAATAAGAAGACTAAGAAGGATAAGAAGACTAAGAAGGATAAGAAGAATAAAAAGAACTAGAAGAATAAGAAGAAAAAAAAGAATATAATGAATAAGAGTATAAGAATAAAAAGAAGAATAAGAAGAATAAGATGAACAAGAAGAATAAGAAGAAAAAGAAGAATAAGACCAACAAGAAGAATAAGAAGAAAAAGAAGAAAAGAAGAATAAGAATATTAAGGATAAAAAAGAAGAATAACAATAATAAAAATAATAACAAAAAAAGAAGAATAAGAAGAATAAATATAAAAAAATTATAAGAAGAATAAAAAGAATAAGAAGAATAAGAAAAATAATACAAATAAGAAGAATAATTAGAATACATATAATAAGAAGAATAAGGAGAATATGAAGAATATGAAGAATAAATAGAATAAGAAGAAAAATAAGAAGAATAAAAATAATAATAAGAATAACAAGTGTAACAAGAAGAATAAAAAGAATAAAAATAAAAAGATGAATAAGAATAATAAACAAATATTAATAATATGTAGAATAATAAGAATAAGAAAAATAAAAAAATAAGAAGAATAATAAGAATAAGAATAAGAATAATAAGAAAAGAAGGAAAATAAGAATAAGAAGAATATGAATAATAATAAAAATAAGATGAATTAGTAGAATAAGAAGAATAAGAACCAAAAATAGAATAAGAATATTAATAAGAATAAAAAAAAGAAGAATATCAAAAAATAGAAGAAAAATAATAATAAAAAGAATAAAAATAATAAGAAGAATATGAATAATAAGGAAAATAAAAAGAATAAAAGCAATAATAAGAATTCGAAGAATTCGAAGAATAAGAAGAATAAGAAGAATAAGAAAAATAATAAGAATAAGAAGAATAATAAGAATAAGAAGAATGATAATAATAAGAAAAATAAAAAGAATAAAAAGAATTCGAAGAAAAAATATTATAATAATAAGATGAATAAAAAATAATAATAATAATAAGGATTAGAAGAATAAGTATAATAAGAAGAATAAAAGAATAAGAATAATAACTAAAATATGAAATATAAAAAAAATTAGAAAAATATGAAGAAAGAAGAATAAGGAGAATAAATAGTATGAGAAGAATAAAAATAATAAGAATTATAAAAATAATAAAAAGAATAAGAAGAATAAGAAGAATAAAAAGAATAAAAAGATTAATAAGAATAAGAAGAATAAAAAGATTAAGAAGATTAAGTAGAATAAGAAGAATAAGAAGAATAAGAAAAATAAAAAGAATAAAAAGATTAAAAAGAATAAGAAGAATAAGAAAATTAAGAAGTTGAAGAAGAATAAGAAGATTAAAAAGAATACGAAGAATAATAAAACTGAGAAGAATAAGAAGAATAATAATGATAAAAAGAAAAAACTGAATAAGAATAACAACAATAATAAAAAGAATAAGAAGAATTAGAAAAAAAATAAGAATTTTATGAATTAGAATTATAAAAAAATAAGTAGAATAATTATAATAAAAAAATTATAAAAATAAGAAAAATAAAAAGTATTATAAAAAAAAAGAATAAGAAAAAAAAATAATACGAATAAAAAAGAATAAGAAGAATAATTATAAAAACAAAATTAATTACAAGTTGAATAAAAAGTAGAAATAGACGAATAATTAGAATACCAATAATAACAAAAATAAAAAGAATATGAATAATTAAAAGAATTAAAAAAATTATAAGAATTATAAGAATAATAAGTAGAATATGAATTATACGAAGAATACGAAGAATATAAAGATTAAGAAAAATATGAAGAATAATAAGAATAAAAAGTATAAGAAGAATATGAAGAGATATAATAATAATAATAATAAGAAAAATAAGAAGAATAAAAAAAATTAATTTAATAAGAAGAATAAAAATAATAACAAAAAAAATAAGAATAAAAAAATAAGAAGAATAAGAAGAAAAATAATAATAAGAAGTATAAGAAGATTAATAAGAATAAGTCAAATAAAAAGAATAAGAAGAAATATAAGAATAAGATAAAAAAGAATAATAAGAATAAGAAGAAAAAGAATAATAAGAAGAATAAGAAGAATAAGAAGAATTAGAAGAACAAGAAGAATAAGAAGAATAAAAAAATAATAATAAGAAGAATAAGAAAAATAAAAATAATAATTAGAATGCATAAGAAGATTATGGAGAATAAGAAGAATTTGAAAAAAAAATTAGAAGAAATATAAGAATAAGAAGATTTAAAAGAATAAGAAGATTTAAAAGAATAAGAAGATTTAAAAGAATAAGAAGAATAACAAGAGTAACCAGAAGAATGATACGAATAAAAATAAAAAGAAGAATATGAAGATTATAATGAATATGAATAATAAGTAGAATTTGAAAAATAAGTAAAAAAAATTAGAAGAATAATAAAAAAAAGAAGGAAAAGAAGAATTAGAAGAATTTGAAGAATAAGAAAATTAAGATGAATAAGAAGTTTAAGAACCAAAAATAGAATAAGAAGAATAATAAGAATAATAAAAAATAGAAGAATAAAAAAAATAAGAAGAATAAGTTGAATAAAAATAATATGAAGAATAAAAATAATAAGAAATAAGAAAAATAAAAAGAATAAGAAGAATAATAAAAATAATAAAAATAAAATGAATAAAATGAATAAAATGAATTAGAAGATAAATGAGAAGAATAATAATAAGATGAATAATACGAATAATAAGAATTAGAAGAATATGTAAATAAGAAGAATAAGAATAATAAGAATTAGAAGAATATGTAAATATGAAGAATAAGAATAATAAGAATAATATCTTAAATAAGAAAAATAAGAAAGAAAAAGAATAAGAATAAAGAAGAATGAGAAGAATAAGAAGAATTAGAAGAATAAGTAGAATAAGAAGAAAAATAAAAATAAGAAATATAAAAATAAAAAAAACAATTTGAAGATAAAGAAGAAGAATAATAATAAGATGAATAAAAAGAATCATAAGAATAAGAAGAATTAACAAAATATGTAGAATAAGAAGAATAAGAACAATAACAAAAATAATAAAAATAAGAAAATTAATTAGAATAAGAATAAAGAAGAATAAAGATGAATAAAGATGAATAAGAATAATAAGAATAATAAAAAGAATAAGAAGAATAAGAAGATTAAAAAGATTATGAAGATTAAGAAGAATAAGAAGAATTCGAACAATAAGAAGAATATGAAGAATTCGAAGAATAAGAAGAATATGAAGAATTAGAAGAATAAGAAGAATAAGAAGAATAAGAAGAATAAGAAGTATAAGAAGTATAAGAAGAATAAATAGAATTAGAATTACAATAAGAATATGAAGAATTAGAAAAAAAAGAATAATTAGAATAATTAGAATTATAAAAAAATATGAAGAATAAGTATAATAAAAAAATTTATAAGAATAAGAAAAATAAGAATAATTATAAAAAACGAATAAAAATAATAATAAATAATAATAATAATAAATAAAAATAATAAGAATAAAAATGAATTAGAATAATAATAATAATAAGAAAAATAACAAGATTAATAATAAAAAGTAGAAAAAGAAGAATAATTAGAATACAAAGAATAACAATAATAAGAATAATAATAATAAAAAGAATAATAACAAAAATAAGAAGAATTAAAATAATAAAAATAATTATAAGAATAATAAGAATTAGAAGAATAAGTAGAATATTAAGAATACAAAAAATATGGAGAATAAGAAGATTAAGAAGAATAAAAAGAATGATTAGAATAATAAGAATTAGAAGAATAAGAAGAATCATCAGAAGTACTGAAATTTCATAGCTCTAAGAACTAGAGAGAGAAAGTGGGAATTTTAGATAGCGAAAGGTATAATTTATGGAACAAAGTGGTAGCTTTGAGCTTAAAATGAAAGAAATTGATTACTTGCATATAAGAACTTATTTTCTAACACATCATTTATCCTCTCTTCCTAACAAGTAGATCTTAGATAAAAATGGAAAACCCACAATTTTATTCTCCCCCGAAGAAATTGTAAACCTCTCAGAATCTCACAAATTAGCACTCATTAAGAAATTCTCTAACTGGCCCTTCCTCATCAATGAAATACAAGACTTCTTCTACTTGCTAAAACTCAAAGGCCTAGTCAAGGTGTGAGCTATCAATAATAAACACGTGTTGCTACAACTCTTTATAGAAGAGAACTGCCTTCGTGTGTGGATTAAAGATAACTAGAATATCTTTTGTTTCTCTATGAGAACATTCAAATGGACGTTATAATTCAACAAGAAGGAAGAAAACCATCTCTCCCTAGTATGGTTTCTCCTTCCTTAACTGCCCAGGGTAAAGAATAGGAGAAATATTTTACAGGCCCATACATAATCAATAGAAAATCAATTAGGGCATGGGTAATCAATCTGAAAATTCTAATAAATATGTTACAATAACAAAACCTCTTCCCCCATTACCAAAAACCACTAATAACAATTCTGTCTAAGATAAAGATAAAACAGTGGCAGAAAAAATTAGAATTATGATGGATAAAATTAAAGATTTAGATATTAGAACTAGAAAACCTAAAAAATATACAAATATTGAAGACACAGAGGGGCGGTTTCTAGTTTTGAAGCTGGTTCTAATTTAGACATTAAAAGTTGTAATGATATCATAGCTATATTAAATATAAATTACCTTATCCATTCTAAAGATGACATAGATATTGAAAAGAAGAGATAATAAATAATTAATAAAGAATGGGCCTTAGAGAAACTGAAGATTATAAGTCTACAATTTCCTATTATAGACAATGGGGGGAAGGTTTGAGTTAATTCAAAGCCCTAATCTCACAAAAAAGACAAGAGATACAAAAAAAGACCTAAACAAACCCATTGATACAAAGCTGTAAAACAAGAGCTCAACTAAAGTCCTTAAATAATGTCTAGATACTTATTCTAGAATATTCAGGGAATAGCCAACTCCCCATCTTTAAACAGGTTAAAAAAAATCATAGGATTAAATAAAATTTCACTATTAATGTTAGTGAAACCAATGGTAGATAAAAAGAAACTGGAAGAATATAAGAATAAGTTAGGTTTCACGAATGCATTCTCCAATCAAGCCACTAAAATATCGGTAAAGTGGAAAGATTATTTAGATATCACAAAGATTGAGGAATATGAACAAATAATAAATCTCAGACTAAATAAAAGTAAATCGGTAATCATATTAGTAGTTTATGGTAGTAACTTTAAAGAAAAAAGAAAAGAACTCTAGAAAACTATTGAGATTATAACATTCATAAACACACCCTGGATAATAGGAGGCGACTTTAATACTATTAGAAATGCATCAGAAAAAAAAGGTGGTAGACCTATAAATTTACAAGATAGTGATAACTTCAATGAAGCAATCACTAGATGTAATTTCTTGGAAGCTTACGTTTTAAGTTCAAGTTTTACATGGACAAACAACCATAAAAAGAAATGAGCTATCTTGTCTAGACTAGATAGAGTCCTCTTTATCTCTAAGTGTCTAGATTTTTTTGGAAATATAGGGATCAAACACTTGAACAAAACTGGTTCAGATCAAAACCCTCTTCTTATATCCCATCAAAAAACAAGAAATAAAAATATTGCATTTAATTTTTAGAACATGTGGTGCCTGCATGATGCCTTCTAGAACATGGTGAAAGCATCTTGGTTGCAGCCTGTTAAAGGTAACCCAGATCAAATTCTCACTATTAAATTAGATAGGCTGAAATCATATTTAATTAACTAGAATAAAAATAAGTTTGGTAATATCAACACAAGTATTATAGAGATAGAACACAAAATTGATAACCTAGAATAAGAATATGATAGAAATCATAGCATAAGCAATATTTTTGAGCTTAATAAGGCACAAGGTGAACTTTAACTAAAATTACACATGGAACAAATTTTCTGGAAACACGGAGCAAAAGTAAAATGATTAAAAGATGAAGACCAAAACACAAAATTTTTTCAGCTGGCTTTGAAAATTAAGATTTAAAAACACAAGATAAATGTAATAAAAAATAATAAAGGAATATTGTTAGAAAATAAGACAGAAATTAAAGATACTTTTGAAGGCATATATAAAACATTACTATGCGATAATAATAGGATGAAAGAGCATAAATTTTTACAAAACATAAATAAATAAATTAATGATGTGGATAATATGAAGCTAATAGAATTCCTGGAAGATGAGGAAATCAAAAACATAATCTTTAGCATGGATAAGGATAGTGTAGCTGGATCGGACGGCTAGAAATCCATGTTTTTCCATGCTTGCTGGGATATAATTAAACAAGATATTATTCATAGTAATCATTGGTTCTTCTATGGAGCAGAAATTAATAAAAAAGTAGGTACTAACTCATATAGTCCTTATTCCCAAAAGAAAAACCCCAAAGGCAGAGGGAAAGGACTACCAACCCATCAGCCTATGCTATTCCATATATAAAATCTTGGCGAAACTGTTGTAAAATAGACTAGGACTTTTTCTTCCTAAAATTATTTCAAATGAACAATCAAGTTTTTTGAAAAATAGATTGATCATGGTGAAATATGCCTTTCTAAAGAGCTCATGATATAGTTATCCTCCAAATCTAGAGGGCATAATATAATTTTTAATATAGACCTATCAAAAGCATTCAATAGAGTTGACTGGCAGCCTAATACATAGGATAAAAAAGAATACAAGTTTCTCTCACATAAAAGGAGCTCTCTCTTATCTTAGGTGTCCATTATATGAATGCATAATTAAATTAGAAGACCTGGATTTGTTGCTTGTTAAGCTTAGGCACAAGATTGCGGGCTGGAAAATTGAATCGTTGAACATGAGTTGAAGAAATACACTCAGAAGACATGTACTTCAAAGTATACTAATGAACGATCTAATGGTTATGCAACTGCGTAAATTTTTCATAAAAAAAATTGAAGTAAAACTGTCTAATTTATTTTGGGGAAAGAAGAATGGTAGATTGAATTTTCATTGGATTAAATGTAAAGATCTTTGCTTTCAAAAAGAAGAAGCAGGTCTAAGATTTACTAGGCTAGAAGAGATAGCTGAAGCATGGGCCTACAAGAGATGGTGGAAGTTAAAAGAGAACAATAATCTTTGGGCATCATATATAAGAGAAAAATATCTAGTAATCAATTATACTAACAGGATAAAAAAGATTAGCAATGAATCTCAAATTTGGAAACAAACATTAAAGCAAAAATAAATGGTGGATAACCATGTTGTTCTTTTTAAGTATGGTTGGAAATGGAAGTTAAATGAGGAAGGCTCATTTTCCTTAAAATCAGCCAAGTACCAAGCTAGGAGTATAAAACTCCCACAAGATTTATTTGAATGGTGCTGGAACAACAATAGTTCACTTAAAATATGTTTATTTTTATGGAAATCTATATCTAACATCATTCCACTAGACACTTGCATCCAAAAAAGGCATATATCTAACCTCTAGACGTGATTACTGCAAAATGAGATTAGAAACCTCAGATCACTTATTTTCACAAGGTAAAATAGCTTCAAAGATATGGTAAAAATTTGAAAAACAAATGAGTTTTAAAGATAAAAACCAAACTTAAAAAAAAAGATTCAGAAATGGATGAGGGGGCCTAATCTTAAATCAGTACATAAATGGCTTAAGAATACCATCCCACCTTTTTTAATATGGTGTATTTGAAAAGTCATAAACAAAATTAGATATGAGGGTATTAAAATGAATGCAAAAGATATAGTATTTGAGATAAAAAAAAGCTAAAAATAATTTCAGAAGCTTATCCTTTAAAGAATATAATTTACTCAGAAAATAAAGAGTATATAGATAGGTGGCATTTAAGGTTTCAAAAGCCCAAATCTTTTAAGCTTTATGAATATACATTGGAGTAAACCTCCAAGAGGTTATATGGAAATTAAAACAGATTGTAGTTTTAAATGAGAAATAGGAATAGTAGGAGGTGGAGGAATTATGAGTGACTCCAATGGCAAGATGATTTGGGTATTCACCGGGAAATTGAAAGCTAATACTCCTATGCAGTCTGAAATCTGGGCCCTTCTGTCTGGCTTAAAGATAAGCAAAGATATGAAAATAAAGAACATTCAAATACAAACTCACTCACTTATGTTAGTAGGTATTATTAAAGGGCATAGATTGTTTTGGAAATATATAAATGATATAAAAGAAATCATACAACTGGTCCATGAATTAAACTACAGCATAATGGATATATTTAGAGAAGTGAACCAAGTAGCTGATAAGCTAGCTAAAGAAGGTGGAAAATCAGAAAATTAGGACTTCGATGCACAAAACATGCCTGCTAAATATAAAGGCTTACTCAAACTAGATGAAACAAGATATCCTATATTTAGAAAAATTAACAATTAGTTCTAATTGTTAGCAGTTGCTAGACTCCTATAAGAAGCAAGCCTCAATAGAAACCATTCAGTAACACAAATTAATAAAGCGGTCTAAAAGCAGATAGAATTGGGTATTCCCATAATATGTAATAAATTAACTAACTTGAAAATTTACATATTTTATTTTGTTGTAGAATTCTGTACATCCTTATATAAGTAAAATCAATATACAAGCAGCAGTTCCAATTATCTTTAACAAGATAATTTTTTTGGAAGATAAACCAAAGTGTCTCTACATGTGTAATGATAATAGTATCCTGGTCTTGTGGGATGCTTAATTAGATTCAAAAAGAAAATTATATATTGGGTAATGTGGGGCCCATGTAGGAAATATACTACAAGTATTTATTTTAATTCCTATGGAGGTCTGTCGGCAAGTTGTGTCTTTTGTTAATGTCAAGGAATAAATATTAGCATGCTGCTAAGGGAAGTAACAAATGATTTTGTTTGTTAGAATTTGGAATGAATATTATTACAGGTGTTGGGGGTGAGGCATGCTACTGCTAGAAAGGCCGTCGCAAGGGAGATGAGGTGATAGATGTAAATTTGTTTCTTTGGGTTCATTTTCTGAAAGAGCATGTGGCAGAGGCAAATGAAGCTGCTCCAACTATCAGATTAATCTATGGCTTTGGTTGATAAAGACACATAGACATAAGTAGAAAAGAAGATGTGACTTGTTTGTTTATTTTTCTTTGTTTGTTTGTCTGAAAAAGAGAAAAAGGATGAAAGAGAAGTAGCTCTAGAAGTAGTATTTAGCCTGGCAGGAACTAGAAAGAGCACAATAAAAATAACAGCAGAAACAAGCTACAGCCAGCTAACTGATAGTAACAACTTCTGTACATAGAATGAAACAACATGGGAGAGGACCATAAATGTCGACAGGCAGTAACTACTAGGATTGTATTGTCTGTTTGTTGTGATCTATGGGTGTAGGTGACAGTCAAGGCATAAGCAGTACAAGTACACAAAGAGTTAGGCATACACTAAAAAGAGCAAACTAGGGCAACATCAAAAGAGTGGCCAAAGGTAGGAGCTATACAAGTTGACAAAGGTATAGGCTGTAACTAGTGAAATTATATACAAAGTTGCAGCAAGAGATGCTAATTAAGGTGAAAAAAAGATATCGAGAAAATATAAGCAATTTAGCTCCGAGAATATAGACAGGTAGAATGATCAAACAGAAAGATAAATGAGAAAGCTCAAAGAAAAAATTCAAGCAGAAAATTTGAGAAGAAATTTCAAGCAGAGAGTCTCTACAATAAAGGCAGACAAAAAACTCAAGTAGTTTATTAAATTTGCTAAATTTCATAAAAATAGAAACTAGAAGAATCCTATGGAATCAAAGCTAGAGTTCCGGCATAATAGATAAAGTAGGACATTATCCATTGACTTCAATATTTCTTTAATTGCTTAAAAGGGTGTAAAGGAGTAAAGGGTAGTATCATAGCTAGTAACAATGGTATTCTTTCGCCAAAAAAGAGGGCTATTATAAATAAAAAAAGAAACATTAAAAAAAGAAGAATAAGAAGAATATGATAATTAAGAAGAATAAAAAGGATAAAAAGAATAAGAAAATAAGAAGAATAAGAAAAATAAAAAAATTAAAAAATTAAGAAAAGAAAGAATAAGAAGATGAATAAGAAGAATAAGAAGAATAAGAAAAATAAGAACAATAAGAAGAATAAGAAGAATAAGACGAATAAGAAGAATAAGAAGAAAAAGAAGAAAAAGAAGAAAAAGAAGAAGAAAAAAAAAGAAAAAGAAGAATAATAAGAATAAGAAGAATATGAAGAATAAGAAGAATACAAAGAATAATAATAATAGCAAAAATCAAAAGAATCAGAAGAATATGAAGAATAAGAAGAAGAATAAGAAGAATAAGAAAAATAAGAAGAATAAAAAGAATAAGAAGATTAAGAAGAATAATGAGAATAAGAAGAATTAGAAGAATATGAAGAATAAAAAGAATTAGAATAAATAAAAGAAATAGAAGAATAACTAGAATAAGAAGAATAAGAAGAATACAAAGATTAAGAAGAATAAGAAGAAATAAAGAAGAAGATGATTATGATGAATAAGAAGAATAAGAAGAAGAAAAAAAAAAGAGAATATGAAAAATAATAAGAATAAGGGTATTAGAAGAATAAGGAGATTAAGAAGAATAAGAAGAATAAGAAGAATATGAAGAATAAGATGAATAAGAAGAATAAAAAAAAAATAAAAATAAAAATAATAATAATAATAATAATAATAACTAGAATAAGAAAAATAAGAAGAATAAGAAGAATAAGAAGAATAAGAAGAATAAGAAGAAAAAATAATTTGAAAAATAAGAAGAATATGAATAATAAAAAATTAATAAGAAAAAGAAGAGTAAGAATAAATAGAAGAATAAGAATAAAAAATAATAATAATAAATAATAATAATAAGATAAAGAAGAATAAGATTAAAAAGAAAAATTTTAAAAATAAGAAGAATAAGAAAAATAAAAAGAATAAAAAGATTAAGAAGAATAAGAAGATGAAGAAGAATAAGAAAATAAAAAAAAGATTAAGAAGATTAAAAACAATATGTATATTTAGTAAAATAATAAGAATTAGATGAATATTAAGAATAAGAAGAATAAGAAGAATATGTAGAATAACTAGAAAATGAAGAATAGGGAGAATAAGAAGAATAAGAAAAAAATAGAAAAAAAATAATAAGAAGTATTTGAAATTAAAAAGAATACAAAGAATAAGAAGAATAATAAGAATAAAAGAATAAAAAAACCAGAAAAATAAAAAGATTAACTAATATAAGAAAAATAACAAGAATAATAAGAAAAAGAAACAAAATTAAGACCAATATGAAGAATAAAAAAATAACTAGAAAAATAAGAATAAGATGAATAAAAAAAATTAGAAGAATAAAAAGAATTAAAAGAAAAATAAGAATAAGAAAAAAAATAATAATAAAAAGAACAAGAAAAATAAAAAGAATAAGAAGAACAAGAATAATTAAAAGAAAAATAAGAAAAAGAAGAATAAGACGAATAAGAAGAATAAGAAGAATAAGAAGAATAAGAAGAATAAGAAGTATAAGAAGTATAAGAAGAAGAAGAAGAAGAATAAGAAGAATAAGAAGAATACGAAGAATAAAAAGAATAAGAAGAATAAGAAGAATAAAAGAATAAAAGAATAAGAAGAAAAAGAAGAATAAGAATAAGAATAAGAAGAAGAATAATAATAATAATAATACTAAGTATAAGAAAATAAGACGAATACAAAGAATTAAAATATTAAGAAGAATAAGAATAATAAAAAAGATTAATAATAATAAAAAGATTAAGAATAATAAGAAGAATAAGAAAAATAAGAAAAATAAGAGGAAAAAGATGACTAAGAAGAAAAAGCATGATAAGAAGAATAAGAAGGATAAGAAGAATAAAAGAATAAGAAGAATAAAAAGAATAAATAAAATTAGAATGCTCTAAATTCTAGAGTGCAAAAATTCGAAATCTAGAGAAAGAAATCTCCATTGTGATGAAGAAAGGGGTGGGTTCAAGCTCAAAATGGAGCAAATAAATTATCTTTCCCATAAGAAATCTTTTTCTAACTTTCATTATACATCCGAGACCTTGAATAATCATCCAGCAGAAAAAAATGGAGAAATCAATATATATTTTTTTCTCGAAGATATTGAGGCTCTCTCGAAAGCTCACAAATTCTCCCTTAACAAGAAATCTTTTCACGACCACCCTCCCATTGATGCCATAAGGGAATTCTTTTTCTCACTCAAGTTCAAAGGCTTGATAAAAGTTGGCTTGATATATAATAAACACATCCTTGTGCACCTCTTCACAGAAAAAGATTTTATTCGACTTTTGTTTAAGGATAACTGGAATGTCAGAGGTTATCCTACGAGGACATTCAAATGGTCCGCAAATTTTAATATGAATGAAGAAAATCCAATTACTCCGCTATTATTTCATCTACCATCACTTCCTATACTTTTTTTTGATAAATCCTCACTCTACTCCATCTCTAATCTTATTGGCAAAACTCTATTGATGGATGGTGCTACTGCTAACCTTTCCAGACCAAGTGTTGCACTAGTCTATATAAAGGTTAACATCCAATACCCCATCCCGCAAAGGATATTGATTGGGCAGAATGAATTTCAAGGTTTTTGGAAACCTATAACTCCTGAAGCATTGCCTAGTTATTGCACTCAATGTAAAAAAAGAGGCCATAAGATAGAGAATTACATTATAAATTCAAGGAAAGAAATCATAAAATTTGAGTTAGAAAATAAAAGATTATACAGGATGTGTTTAATCAAGATGATGTACACCCTATACCTATAATAGAATCCCTAAAAAATGTAACAAAAACCTTCAAAAAATCTCTCTGTTCAAGATGGAAATATAACAGATGAGAATAGAATTAGAATCATGCTGGGCAAAATAGAGGAGCTAGTAATCTAAACTAGAAAACATTAAATAAACATAAAATAGAAACCAAACACAAAAGGTTGGTTCACTGATTCAAAATTTGATTCAGATTCTGAATCAATTAAAAGCTATAACACTAAGCAAACTAAAATAGAAAATTACAAGGTGAATTCTATAGATGATATAGATATTGAGAAAAGAAGATGGGAAATAGAAAATAGAGACAAGGCTTTAGAAAGTTTAAAAATAATAAACATTCAAAAGGAAAATTTTGATAAAATTGGGAATTTAGTTAAAACTCATCCCACTTGCATAAAGAATACAAGAAATACACATAAACATTTAGCAAAAACTAACGAACTAAAAAATAAAACTAGAGCACAATCAAAATCTTTTAATAATGCAAAATACTTCTTCTGGAACATTTGGGGTATAGCTAACCCCTCTTCACTAAATAGATTAACTAAAATGGTTAAAATACATAAAATTTTATTACTAATGATATTTAAGCCAATGGTGGGAATAGACCAGTTAGAAAGATTCAAAAATAAGTTAAGATATAAAAATTCCACCTCCAATAAAAAGTGCAGAATTTAGGTAATGTGGAATAACTTGGATATAACCAAAATAGAAGAAAATGAACAAATTATTAACCTCAATTTAGTAAAAAACACAAAAGGCATTATTTATATAGTTTATGCTAATACTTCTAGAAATAAAAGAAATGATTTATGGTATATCATGAAGGATATAGCTAATAAGAATTTACCATGAATAATTGGATGAGTCTTTAACACCATAATGAACTCATCATAGAAAAAAGGAGGCAGGCCAATAAGCACAAAAGTGAGTGACCAATTTAATAAGGTAATAAATAAAACTAATCTAATAGAGGCAGATTTTCTAGGATCAAAATATACATGGACAAACAACCATAAAAAGAAAGGTGCCATGTGGTCAAGACTGGACAGGATTCAATTTTATTCAAGATGGCTGGGCACTTTTGGAAATATAGGCATAAAACACTTAAACATGACCTACTCAGATCATCACCCACTACTTTTTACTCCCAAAAAAAAAGAAGTGAGTAGAACTTCATTTAAATTTCAAAACATGTGGTGCTTACATGAGGACTTTCTGGACATTGTTAATAATTCTTGGAAGTTGCAGATTGTAGGTAATCCTGCTCAGTCCTTTTCAGGTAAACTATTTAGATTAAGAACGTGCTTATTACATTGGAACAAAAAGAAATTTAGAAATATCAATAATACTATTTTAGAAATGGAACAAAATATAGATGAACTAGAAAAAGAACACGAAAAAATTAATAACACAAACAATCTTAAGGCACATCTTAAAGCTCAAGCTGAACTCAAATTAAAATTACAAATGGAGAAATTTTTTTGGAAACAATGATAAAAAATAAAATATTTAAATGAGGGAGATTTAAATTTGAGGTGTCAACCGGGCTGGGCCAGCCCAGCCCGGTACAAGGCACAACATGATAGGGCTGTGTTAGGGCCAGCACGGCATGGGAATTTTCCGCACCCATGCCCGTTCATGCTTGTCCAAGGCACCAACTGTGCCGTGCCATGCCGAGGCCAACCTGGCCTCGTGCCATGCCTAGCCCGACACGGTACCATGGCCTGTTGGAACTGTACCTCAGCATGAGCTGAGAAACCACCGCAGTGGCAGAAGCTGAGCTCAATGGGCAAGACTCGCCGAGCCCTGAAATGAAGATAAATTGTGGTAGCATGGCGGTGCGCCGCTAAAACCCTAAATTTTTTTAAATTAGGTTTCGGCAGTGCAGCGGCGTGATGGCACGTGATGAAACTCTAATTTTTTTAATATAGGGGTTAAGCGGTGCGGCGGCGTGACGTCGTGTGCCTAAACCATAATTTTTTTAAATTAGGGGTTCAACCTGACCGAGTAGAACCCGACGGATTCATGCCATGGGCCTGTGCCGGGCTGACCTCCATAGAACCATCCTAGGCCAAGCACAGGATGGTATAATAACTATGTCGTGCCTGGCCTGGCACGACCCATTTGACACCTCTAATTCAAATGCAATTTTTTTTCATCAAATCACTAAAATAAAAAATTAAAAACACAAGATAATAGGAATTAGGAATAATGAAGGATTATTGGTATAAAATAAGAAAGACATAAAAGAAACCTTAGGGGGAATGCTCAAGAAATTATTATGCAAAAATAATGAACAGACAAGGTTTAATTTCTTACAAAACATAAATAAAAATTTTAATGAAGAAGATAACAAAAACTTAATGGAATTTTCAGATGAAACAGAAATTAAAAATACTATATTTAGTTTAGATAAAAATAACACTGCAAGTCCTGATGGCTGGAACAATGTGTTTTTTCAAGCCTGATGGGACATAATCAAAATGGACCTCATCAAGCCATACAATGGTTTTCTTGTGGTGCTGAATTAAATAAAAAATGGGCTCTAACTCATATAATTGTAATCCCAAAAAAAGAAAACCCTCAAAAGGGTGAAGATTTTTGCCCAATTAGCCTATGTAACTCCACATATAAAATCCTAGCCAAACTAATGCAAAATAGACTAAGCATTATTCTCCCAATGAGTATTTCTGAGGAGCAGACATGATTCATGAAGGATAGGCTTATCATGGATAATATTTACTTAGTGAAAGAGATAATGAGAAAAATCTCCACTAAAACTAGGGGCCATAATGTAGTTTTTAAATTAGATTTGTCGAAACTTTCAATAGAGTGGACTGGAAATTATTATGTTATGTAATGAGGAAAATGAGATTTGCAGAAGGTTGGATCGACTTAATTTTTAGATGTATTTCAAGTACTTGGTTTAAAATTATCATTAACGGAGAAAAAGGAGAAGACTTTAAACCCAATCAGGGTCAATGACAAGGAGACCCTTTTTCTCCTTCTCTTTTTAATATTTATTTGGAATTATTTTTGATTAATTTAAAACATAAAACCAGAAAAAGGAGCTATCCGCTCATTTAAACATTTTAAAGATTCACTGTAGGTAGATTGTCTAGCATATGTAGATGATATAATTATTTTTACTAATATAAATAAAAAATCTATATCTAATCTAATGAAACTTTTCCAAAACATAGAAGAAGAAATAGGTCTAATACTAAATAGAAATAAATGTCAATTCATGGTTTCTAAAAATGCCCCCTTCAATCTAGCTCTCAGGCAAAAAATTGCTATAGGTTTTTCCCAAGTAACAGGAGCAATCATTTATCTTGGTTGCCATTTATATGAGGGACGAACACACATAAAACATTTTGATTTCAAGTTAGTTAAGATTAGATAGAAAATCACTGGATGGAAAACAAATATTCCAAATATGAGTGGAAAAATCACACTAATTAATCATGTTCTTCAAAACATAGTAATTCATAACCTTATGATAATGATGCCACGTAAAAAACATAATTTAAAAATGGAAAGAGAATTTTCTAATTTTCTTTGGGGGAAAAAAGATAAAAAACACAAATTGCATTAGGTTAAATTGGAGTTTCTTTGTTACCCAAAAGAGGAAGCCAGCCTAGGCTTTTCTAGCTTGATAGAAATAGCAGAGGCATGGGCATGTAAGAGATGGTAGGGTGTGAAAGAAAATAAAAGTTTATGGGCCAAATATATGAGAGCAAAATATTTTATAAACAATGATACTAATAAGGACAAAAAAATTAAAAATAGCTCACAGATATAGAAACAAACAATAAAACAAAGAGATATCATAGATAAAATAAACAAAACTTGGATGGAAATGGAAATTAACCATAAAAGGAGTATTCACTTTAAAATCTGTCAAAATTTTAATTAGAAAGAAAAAACCACATCAAGAGATATTTAAATGGTGTTGGGACAACAATAACTCACCTAAAACATGTTTATTCCTATGGAAAGTTTTGGATAACATAATTCCATTAGACAATATTATTCAAAGAAAAGGCATAAAATTAGCATCTAGATGTGAATGCTGTAAAGAAAATATAGAAACAGTAGAACATTTATTCTCCCAAGGAGACATAGAAACAAGGATATGGATAAATATAGGTGATGAAATGGGGGTCAAATATAGAAGGCAATCCCTCAAAAATAGACTACAATGCTGAGAATTAAAGCCCTACAATAATTCTGGTCATAGCTAGCTTAGAAAGAATATACCTCCACTAATTATCTGGAATATATGGAAAGCCAGAAACAAGAGTAGATATGAGGTATATAAATGAAAATTAATGATATAGTAAGATAAATTAAAACAAAATAAAAAACAATTTTAGAAGCCTATCCACTAAAAAATATTAAACATGATGAAAATAAAGATTACATAGACACGTGGCAACTAAGTTATTAAAAAAACAAGTAAACACATTTTACTAGGATATGCTGGAATAAACTTCCAAAAGGCTACATGGCACTTAATATAGATGGTAGTTTTAAAAGAGATATGGGGGTAGTAGGTGGAGGAGGGTTATTAAGGGACTTCGAAGAAAAAGTCATATTTGCTTTCACTTGAATAATCAAAGCTAATGCACCATTTGAGTCAGAAATTCGAGCTCTCTTAATAGGTTTACAACTATGTAAAAGCAACAATGTAAAAAATATTCAAGTCCAAACGAACTCCTTGACATTAGTAAATCTAATTAAAGGAAACAAATATCTATGGAAATATGAAAATGAAATAGAAGATATCATACATCTGGTTTCTGAATTAAATTGCAAAATAATACATATATTAAGGGCTTGCTCAAACTAGTCGTAGATAAATTAGCAAAAAAACATTGTTAAAGAAAGTAATTAGGATTTTAGAAAAATAAATATCTCTACGAAATATAAAGGCTTTCTCAAACTAGATAAAATAGGCTTTCCAAATTATAGAAGTGATTAGGCGAGTAGCAAAGAAATTTAACCCTGAAACCCATGCATGAAGTTTACAATTTTATGCCTCCTCTTTGTTAACAGTTTAAGATAGGAAATATGCACAAAAAAATTTTGTCATAAGACTACCTACACAGAATACTATTTTTGAAATGTACAGGGCAAGTTGAATTTTAAAAAAAATACAATATATGTTTGCAGCTTACCAAAACTATCACATGTAAGAAAAAATTATATTTTGTGCATTATTGGATGGTATTGTAGATGACCATGCAAGGTAACTATCAGGTGAGTTAGGATTGTATAGTGTGGATGGATGTTTTTGGTTTTTGCAGAAAGTAACACATCGATTCAGAAAATCAAATAGTTACCATAGAGGCACAGTATAGTTCAAGAAAATAGCAAATATATAAGCTTTTCCTCATCTCCCATGAATAGCAGGACAACAGGGCAAAAGCTAAAAGCAAATGCCAACATTGAAGATACCATGCTGTCATTACTGAGGATTTTGAAGCTAGAAAAGGCAAAAGCAGATTTGAAGACTGCAAAGAATATAGCAGAATCTTAAACAATGACATCAAAGTTGCTCTAACATGAAAGAGAGCAGAACAAAATGAACAAATCATCCCACTTACATCAAAGCGGAACAAACCACTTAAATGAAGTGCCATGAAGGAAAGTAACTCTTCTATTAGTAACATACTCAACCAGCAAGCACAAGTAAAAAGCTGGAACAACTTCATAGATTAGTCCAATTAAGAGAGATACTTCTCTCATAATAGATAAGCCCAATGTTATGTTTAATCTTATTATATTTTTTGAAGAAGGCTATAAAAGGAATAAGGATAGTTTTTTATTTGTATCAATGGTATTCCTCTACCAAAAGAGAGGTTGATAATAATAAAATAAATATTTTCCAAAAAAATTGAAGAATAAGAAGAATAAGTAGAATAAAAAGAATAAAAAGAATAAGAAGAAAAATTAGAATAAGAAAAATAAGAATAATAAGAATAATAATAAAAATAAGAAAAATAAGAAGAATAAAAAGAATAAGAAGAATAAAAAGAATAAGAATGATAATAAGAATAAAACAAGAATAATAAGAATAAGAAGAATAAGAAAAATAAAATAAAAAAGTAGAATAAGAATAATATGAAGAATAATAAGAATAAAAAGAATAAGCAGAATAAGAAGAATAATAAGAATAAGAAAAATTAGAAAAATAATAATAATAATATGAAAATTAAAAATAATATAAAGAAAAAGAAAAATAAGAAAAATATGAAGAATAAGTAGAATAAGAAGAATTATAAGATTATGAAGAATAAGAAGAATAAAAAAGAAAAAAAGAATAAGAAGAATAAGAAAAATATGAAGAATAAATAAAAAGAATATGAATAATAAGAATAAGAAGAATATGAATAATAAATATAATTATAAGAATATGAATAATATGAATAATATGAATAATATGAATAATATGAAGAATAAGAAGAGCATGAATAATAGAAGAATAGAAGGAATAAGATGAATACAAAGAAAGATAAGAATAAGAAGAATAATAAAAATAATAAGAATAAGAAAATAAAAAAAATAATAATAAGAAAAATAAGAATAAAGAAATTAGAAGAATAAGAAGAATATAAACATTAAGAAGAATAAGTAGAATAAAAAGAATAAGAAGAATCAGAAGAATAAAAAGAATAAAAAGATTAAGAAAAATAAGAAGAATAACAAGAATTAGAAGAATAAGAAGAATACAAAGAATAAGTAGAATTAGAAGAAAAAGAAAAAAATAGGAAATAATTATAAAGAATAAGAAAAAGTAGAATAGGTAGAAAAAGTAGAATAAGAAGAATAATAAGAATAATAAGAATTTGAAAAATAAGAAGAATAAGAAGAATAATAAGGATAATAAGAATAAAATGAATAAGAAAAATTAGAAGAATAAAACACTACGAGAAAATTTCCAAATAGCTCAGTAAATTCCCTAGCTAATTATATTGTTTCCCTTGCTATATTTAATTATAATTAAGAATAATAATTAATAATTATCAACTAAATATGTACACAAACATCCCTAGTTAAATTAGCTAAAAAAATCCCTAGTTATTTTTATTCTAAATCAATTTTCACAATTTTATTTTTTGACAAAAAAATTGATTACATATTTTTAATATTTTATATTAAATTAAATAAAAACATATACTATAAACCATTTTTAATAATTAACAAAAAACAAAAACAATTCAGAAATAATTATGATACAAAAGTTACATGGTTAAAAATAAAAATAAAACATAGGTATATAATCATTTAAAATTAAATCATTAATTTCATCATTAACTAGTGAATTTGTACATGGTTCTCCTTAGTGGGTACTCTACTAGAACTAAGTGTGCTGTTTATCTCGTTAATGCTGCTAACTATGACTCCATATAGGTCATCTACTATTGCATTTAATCTTTATTTCTTTCATTTCATCAATTACTTCTTTCATTTCTTGCATATATACATCGATTGAAACTAAAAAAATATGAAGGATGGCAACTTATTAATTTAGCAAAAATTATCGATATGACCATCACTTATATAGCATTTACCAATATGCATGATTAATAGTGATTGAGAGAATTAAGGAGTTTTGCGGCACATATATTTCATTTACCAATCATTGTGCATGATTTCATCCATAAAATAAATATTGACGTAGGCAATAATATTGATGCTATCTGATATGTCTTTTTTTTCTACAATATCAATATTATATAAATAATATTTTGTAGATACATATACATAACATAT
Organism: Sapria himalayana; assembly: GCA_029783825.1. Classification (NCBI taxonomy): domain Eukaryota; kingdom Viridiplantae; phylum Streptophyta; class Magnoliopsida; order Malpighiales; family Rafflesiaceae; genus Sapria; species Sapria himalayana. Next base: position 15,833 of record JAREIK010002300.1, on the reverse strand, counting down.
CACAATTCTTTTAATTGACACCAAGAGTGGACTAGTGTCACTCACAAACACACACCAAACTTTTTATCAACTTTTTTAGCTTCTCGTCCTTTCATACTATTGTGCATGCCTAGTGTGCATTGTTTGAGTTATGATTAGGTACAGAGCAAGGGGAAAAATATTTCTAATTTATGCTCCCATAAATTGAATTTAAACAACTAGTGATACCAAGTGCACAATTGGCAGCTTCATTTTCCCCCCCAAAAAAAAGTTGCAGCATAGCTAGCACAAAATGTAGTGCACACTTGCTCTATGCTGTTACTGTGCACATGTAGACTATGTTGTTTTAGAGCACATGTTCTATCTCTAAAAACATTCAATAACTCTCACAAAAAAATAAAGAATTTTGTAGAGTATCTGATGGATTAATAGCAGCAAAAAAAATCATAACTAACCTTTAGATTTTTTGTAATGGGAGAAATATGTAGATGGATATGAAGCCATTTTTAAGTTGTCATGTGCTACAAATAGATGATTGACTCAATTTTGATTAAAGAAAGTTACATGCAATTTAAAATGACATAATAATAACATTTTCACCAGTAAGTCATAAGAAAAAGGAAGGACTGACATGCACATTTTAATTTTTTGCTAAGAGAGCTTACTTCAATCGAGGAGCACCAACTTGATTAGAGAATAGCTGTAGCTTTGATTCAATTTTCAGCTTGAAACTAGAGGATGATGCATTTGCACAATCAAATAACATACCCTATTTCACAACAACATACCCTATTTCACAACAACAAGGTGCACATTGATGGTTCTTAATAGTTCTTTCATGCAAGACAAAAAAAAGGTACCACTAAAGCTTAAGATTGAATCTATGAAAATTTCAAAGCTTTTGAAAGAGAAACAAATCAAAAAGATTATGAACATGAACAAATTTCTTTACTTTGTGACATCTGCTCCTACCATAGTTTTAGCTCCATCCCTTCCTGGAGAAATCATCACAATAAATTAAAGAGTGACAATGTTTTTTATTCAATATCTAATTAAGAATAGCATGCAAAACACTTTTCTTCACATTTACATTCCACTCCCCCATCTTGTAGTATTTTGTGAATCATAAAGACTCGTGCATATTTCATTTAAAAACCAAACTAATAAAGATAACATTCTAATGAAATCATACATAATCGATCTTCAATTGTGTAACCATGTATCCGTACTCATTACACAAAGCTCCTGCTTAACATTGCATTTGAGAGATATTCAAATATATATATATATATATTAATCTTCTCTAGAAAAAGTAGATTGTATTTAAAAAATAATACTAACTGAGATTAAATTCTCCAAGCTGCTACCACCTGGGACATTTCCTCATCAAATGGATTAACAATTTTCAAAACTTCAAGTGTGCTGACAAATTACTCGAACCTTCAAAAGAAAAGTGGCAATATACATTGGTTAGAAAAACAATTGGTGGGCCTTGTTTGTAACCTTTTGAGAGTTCCTTTGGTAAAGAAAGTTTCAGAATCTTGGCATTGATCTGTTTTGATCTCGTTTGAAGATCCTCCAAGACCTGTCAGTGATTCTACAACTTTTAGCATACTCATAAATGACTTTAAAAAGACTAGTACCAAGCTTCCTTATCTTCCCATTGCTTATGATGAAGAAAGAACACCTACAATGAACAAAAAATTAATGAATATATACATACATTTATAGCGAGAGAGAGAGAGAGATAAAGAGAGATGGAGAAAGATTATATATGCACATGTAGAAGATATTTAATCATTATAGATAAAAAATCTGACCATGATGATTTAGGTGATAGTTGGAGCACAACATAGTCTATGCGTGTATTTGCATTCATATTCTCCAATTGTATGTACTTCCTCTTAATCCAATATGTTTCTTTATATTCATCTATACTTTAAGCAAATGAGAATATTAAGCTTGTGGTGCAGATCATGGAAAACACAAAAATAAAAGAAAAAATTGAAAAAGATGATAAAATCAAATCTTGAATATTACGGTGCAAGTCTAAAACAACATGCACAAAATCATGGGTCCAACTAAGATTAAGAAAAAAGACTAGCTAAATTTGTAGAATTCAAATTCCAGATTGGAAACAAAAGTCAATGAAAAATGTAGTAGTAATCAACTGAGAAGAAAAAAATGTAAATCTAATACCATCAACACTATATCCAATTCTAAAAATCCAAATCAAAATGTTGAGTTTCTAAGAAATGCTCAAATTCTTCTAACATAAACTAAAATGTCAAGCCAGATGAACCACATGATAATCATTCGGAAAAAAAATAAACTACGATTTGTTGAGAATCAGAAACTAGATTATTAGTTAATGAAATATTGTTCACCAACAACTTGCATCATAGTGATGTACAAGTGAAATAGATACATCACATTAGAATCAGTTGACAAACTTAAGTTACATTGTTTTGAAACTACAAGATCCAGCACGAAATGGCATTTGTGGTTCATATTATGAGTTGCTCATGCTTCCATAGTTCTGTTTCGCTTCTCCTCTCTTCTTCTTCACAAAGAAAGATAAAATGGTTTAAGTGCTTTAATGCCTTAGCATTTTTATATTTCATAAAAACTATAAATAAAAAATGAATGTAATTATATAGAAAAAAAAGTGACACAGTGAGCTCTTTGAGCCTTATCATTTTTATATTTCACGGATACTATCTTCACAAAGATAGATAAAGCTACAGCTCATACTTCATTAATAAGATCAACAAAATGACCATAATCTGGGAGTAAAGTGGGCTCACCATAGCTCATATTGATGATATCGCATTTTTGCTAAATAAATAAGGTGGCAATGTGGCATGTGTCATGTGACAATGTGCATAGTGGATGTGTGTGTGGAAAGGTAATGGGCAGTTATATGCATGTAGTGTGGCATGCTTTGTGAGGTTGTGTGGGCAGTGAATGCATGTAGTGTGTTATGGTAGTGTGCAAAATAAATATAGTGCTGCAAAATTTAAAATAATAAAAATACATAATTTAGTGTGAGGGTTATATTTTGGCTGATAGATATTTTGGTTTAGAGGTGTCAAATAGGCCGGGCCCATCCCATTTTTTAAGAGCATGGCCATGCTTTCATGTCGGGCTAGGCACGGCACGGTTACTGTACCATGTCGTGCCTAGCCAGCATGGTTAATAAAACTAGGCTCGGGCAGGCCCGCTCGGGCAGGCGCCACCGTATGTGCCAGGAAATTATAAATTTTTTTTAAAAAAAATTTATTATTTTAATTTTTATTTTATTTATATAAATTATAAAATTATATATATAATTATTGATATTGTATAATATTATAAATTTATACTATGAATTATGAATATTGTTTAAAATTTATTAAATTTTCAATGTGTAATTTATTTTTATAATGTAAAATACAATTAGTTTAAAATGTATTAGGATTATATAATAGAGTTATAAAATTTTAAATGAAAAGTTAAAACAAAAAAAATAAATAAATCAATAAATAATGTTAAAAAAATCAAAAAGTAAAAAAACATAAGCAACCCAAATGAAAAATGACCAATCAGCCATTAGATATCGAAGGTCCGAACCAAACAAATTAAAGTTTCAACATAACGTATAAATAAAACATACAATCAATAAAAAACAAAACAATGAAATAAAAAAATAGTAGATCATCATCAATCGTCAATCGACATATCATGAGCATCATCAGCCGCAACATCAAGATCAGTATCTTATGGATCATCATCATCAGCAATCAACTCCTCCGCTATCACAGTGGATGTGCCTGTAGTCCCTATCCCAGTCTCAGCTCCAGCACGATCATGGATGCTAAACCTCGAATCCTCCCAATCTTTCAAACAAGCCAATGCCTCAATAATATCTGGACGTAATCTCGATCTCCTATCCAAAATCACATTCACGGCAATAGAAAAAGCAGACTTTGATGCTACGCTCGACACCGGAGAAATTAGTAGATCTTGTACCATCCTAGATAACACGGGAAAGGTGGACTCATGATTTCCACCACTGTAATATATCAAGATTCTTAGTATCGAAATATGATAGGATTGAGTAGTAATCGGTATCTAAGTACCGAGAAAGCTCGCTCCTATGTGATGGTCCACCACTACGTTTCCCCCTAGCTAGCTGAATGGAAAAATCATCATTTCCGAACAAGGTATCCATGTTCATAATCACAGTCTCACTACCACCACCACCATACCTAGTATCATAGCATGTGAACAGATAAGTCAACTCCTCATGAATGAACCCTTTAGGTGGCTCTTCCAGGTTCATGCACGAGGAAATGTAAGCAAGGGTGTTTTCTACACATTCCACCTTAACCCTAGGGTCCATGCATGCAGCGAGGCAATAAAGAGATGGAACGGTGGACCAGTACTTCAAGTACTTGGTTTCCATCTCTGCAACCATATGGCTAAGTGTTTGGTCAGCTCAATACTTCCTAAACATGCTACTAATGTTGCATATGCACCTGAGTATAATGCAAGTCATGAGCGTATAAACCGACGAACACATCTTTGTCGTGTCATAAAAAAAATTCAGGAATTTCATAAATGAAATTTCTGAAGCCCAATTAGTGTCGTCAATAATAAGTTCGTCACTCTTACTATTGACGTAGTCGTATATCACGTGTTCATATCAAACACATGATTCCAACATCAAGTACGTGGAATTACAATGATGTCTCACATCCGATTGGAATTTTTTCTTATTAAGATTTGCAGACAAACAAAAACTACCAAACTCTTGTTGTCTGCGAGGAGTGCGAATATATTTTAGTGCATTACATATATTATCCAACGTGGGGGAACATACCTTCATACTTGAACAATCAGGTTAATCACGTGACACATGCATCTGACATGAAATATCTCTTTTAATGGTGTGTTTCTAATATTCATACTCAACATGTTAATCGCTACTCCATTATTAGATGCATTATCGAATGTGACACTAAAAATTTTATTTTAAATTTTATATTCCCTAAAGATTTTGATCATGCACTCAAAAATGGCCGGGCCATCATGAGGATGAAGAATCTCAAAGAATCCTAAAATTTTTTTATTTAAGTCTAGTTAGAATCTACATTGTTGCTGGTGAGACATGCATAAGATTATTCATCGTGACTTGTCTAGATATCGGACGTCACGGACACCACTCCACTATATGCCATAAATTCATTAATTATTTTTTTGTTTTTATAACTTATACAATTTTAGTATGTCATTCCTAGATGTGGACCTAGGAATCCTATGATAAGCAAACTGAACATATGTCTGCATGATGTGCACTACCCTTGGATCTTCCGAAAATCTGATCGGAAGACCCATCAATGTGATAAGTTTGGCCATGTCGTCCCTACCCAACTCGCTGGAGTATATGAAGGGAGTAAACTTTGAGACTGAACTCGATCCAGTCTCAAAAAATGCAGTGCCAAGTTGGGTTTGCCTAGCATCTAATGGACCATGTTTTTTGGTGCATAATTCGGCATGCCTCTTAAGGTGCCTAGTCCCAAACGAACTCTTACATGTTAAAATTCTCATACAATATTTGCACTGTGCCATATCTTCTTCCTCACCCTTAACATTTTTTTTGTTTTATTATATTAAAATCATTCCAAACTACAGAAGTCATAGTTTTTTGTTTTTTAGAAGTTTAGGTTGAGACGACTAGAGAAACCAAAGTTTCAGTAGCCTCAGACCTCTGTGTAATATTTTCATTTTCTAAATTTAAATATGTTTTATTAGTATTTGTCATTTTTTATGATTTTTCTTAATCAAGACACTAATTTAAAATTTATCTATTTTAGGTCTAGAGAGAGAGACTAGAGAGACTAGAGAGAGAAAGTAAACAAAAAAACTTAAATTTAATTACCTAGTCAAGTAGTGATGTCGATCACGTGCACTGTGCACCACAGTCTAGCTCAAAATTCAAAACCCAAGTTGATATTCCTGAAAACCTAGGTCAAATGTCAAATGACAAAATCCCAACTTCCTGAGTCCCGAGAGAGAGACGCAAGATTTTTGAGTGAGAAAATGTGAAATTTGAGAGAAAAAATGTTAATGAAAAAGATTAATGTTATAGAGAGAGAGGGTGGAATTTATAGATTATAAAAAATAATTTTTTCAAAAAAAAGTGATTTTTTTTTATTTTTTTTTATTTTTTTTTTATTTTTTTTTAATTTTTTAGGGGGCAGAATCATGAGGGTCATTGGATTCTGCCCCCTAGCAGTTGGAGGCGAGATCCAATGGCTACAATATAATAATATTATTATTATTATTATTTTGCCCGTTGCGAGGGGGATCGGGTTGGCTCGGGGGAGCATGGATCGGGTCTGATTGGACCCGACCCGTGGTCTTTTTTGTGGGAAGGGCGAAGGGGATACCAGGATAATGGTGCGGGTGCGACCGTGCCGGTGTGTCGTGCCACGAGCCATCGAACCGTGCCGGGTCAGCCACGGCACGAGGCTCGGTTGGCCTGGCGTCGTGCCATTCCCCGGCACGCCACGAGCCCGTGCATGGGATTTTTCCGTGCCGGGCCAGGCCGGGCCGCCCGGTTGACACCTTTATTTTGGTTACACTAATTTGTGTTGGCTCGCACTAAAGGAAGTAATTTGGCTTTATTCTAGTCACATCTAGTTCTCTTCTTTTCAGTGCAAGCTCAAACTGTATCAAGTTTAAGGCTCAAACAACATCAACACAACCAAAAAAACTCTCATTTCGTAGTAGAAACATTTCAAAAAACAAAAAAAAAATAAAATCAAAATCAAAAACTAAAACCTGGATGAACATTTGACACTTGAATTAGTAAAATTCCAATATCTATGCCACCACATGCCCTAGGGGGTCCCATTTCATCACATCACACAATACAATGTGCAATAAAATAAAATATTCCCAAATGTAGCATACACATTTTCTTTCTTTTATTTGCTCAGGGGAATTAAACACACATAATACATTATTTAAGCCACAACTGGATTTTCTTCACACATGCAATTTCACATGTGGATCTGTCATCTGCCATGCACCTGTTCCCGAAGGGGTCCCACAACGGAGTGAGAAAAGCTCAGTAGAGGTAACCTCTTAAAGAGTTACTCCCTATCTAAGTAAACGTAAAAAGTCATTCATATATATTAATACCCATTCAAGTACAATGTTTATATAAATGCAATTATGGATGAAATATATATATGCCCATATTCCTGAGTCCCATTGACTCCTTCACATTTGCCATAGCTAAGTGTGACATATTATATATATAGATAGAGATATATATATATGTATGTATATGTATGTAAATATGTATGCATGTATGTGTATATATATATATATATATATATCTATAAAAAAAATTATTTTATTGGAATTATTCCAAGAAATATAGACATCCAAAAAACATACTGGATATTTCTCGGAATAAACTATGATTTTCTTGGATTTACTCCGAGAAATATGGATCTCCTCAGAAAAACATATTGGACATTTCTCCGACAAAATATTTTTTTCCTTGAATATTTTCCAAAAATCAGCACATAACTCAACTTGGATGTTATCCCAATTTGAGTTTACAAATTAATAATAGTTATGCTCTGGTAAAAATATCACGCAACTCAGTCTGGATGTTGTCCCAATTAAAGTTTGCCAAATACAATCAATATACCTTTATGTGTGTGTGTGTGTGTGTGTGTGTGTGTGTGTGTGTGTGTGTGTATCATGCACCCACTCATGTATATAGAATGTTCCCGTGAATATGTATTGATATTATACCATTTACGATTAAATGACATTTCAGACATAGCTATAATAATCCAAACCAAATTCACCTGTACTAAATTTTACTAAATGAAACACAAACTTTTTACTATTTAACCATATCTAATGATATTTCTAACAATTTGAATTGAAATATAAAACATGATCATTTATTGCCTTTAAATAGAAAGAAATTTTCAATAGGAGAAAACCACTACCTTTCAGAAAATTTCATGGAAACTTTATAAATTTGATGTCAAACTAAAGATCTCTTTGCATTAAGCAACATTAATTCTTGGACTATTCTATTTTAACTCCAGAATAATCTGTTATAATCAAAAGAAAATCAATAGATCATTTATATTTTTTTCCTCTAACTCTCTCTCTCTCCCGAATTTTATTTTTATTTTTTTCTCCCCGTCAATCGCCATCTAGTTTTCCATATTCATGATGTTTTTTATTTTTTTTATTTTATTAAAAAAATTATTATTATTATTTTTTAATTTTTTTTTTCAGATACTTAAACTGCGCATGCATGGCCATGTGTTGACATTGTGGCATAGTATTTTTGTTTATGTGTGTTTTTTTAATTAATGTATTTATTTATTTATTCTAATAATTATTTAAATAAATTTAAAAAATAACAAAATTCTAAATTCCTCAGGATTTGATGAAATTTGTCACCGTAACTTAATTTTCCAAGATGAATTCAATAACGAAATCCATTCGATCACTGGGGTTGTAAAATTTTTAGTTTATTTTTTTTTTGCAAAATTGCTATTTTACACATCTTTTTTCAAAAACAAATCATATTATTTATTTCTTTATTTTTTTGGGATTTCACAAAATCAATGCAATGTTTGAACAACAGATATCCTACAAAGAATCATGGTTAGGTTAGTCGGGCAAGCAAAGTACAAAATCAGAATCAAGAAATATATAAAATACATAAAGACTCAATTTTTTTTATTATCAAAATATTTTCTACAAGTTAATGTGCATGTAATTATACATAGTTAAACATAATATTGTATGTTGTAATACATGTAATTATAAATATAGTTACATGTGGTTATACATATAGTTACACATATAGTTATACTTATATTTAGACATGTAGGTATATATATTTTTTCATATAATTTTATATATTTATAGATATAGTTATGCATAGGTATAAATATAGTTAAATACATTTTTATATACTAATATATAAAAATTTATATTAAATATATGTTGTTAATTATATATTTAAATATAGTTATATACAATGTTTTTATCGTTATAAATATAGTAAAAGATAATTATTTATAATTATATATTCTTATACCTATAGTATATTTAGTTATAAATAAAGTTATATATAATTATATTTAATTATACATATACTTATAAATATGTATGTAGTTAAAGATATAGTTATATATAGCATTTTTATTGTTATACATATAGTAAAATACAATTATATATAGTTATATATTATTTAACATATAGTATATTTTGTTAGAAATATAGTTATATAGAATTACACATATAGTAATACTTATATCTATACATGTAGGTATATATATATTTTTTCATATAATTTTATATATTTATATATATAGTTATGTATACGTATAGATATAGTTAAATTTATATACTAATATATAAAAATGTATATTAAATATATGTTATTAATTATAAATTTAAATATAGTTATGTATAATGTTTTTATTGTTATACATATAGTAAAATACAATTATAAAAAATTATATGTTATTATACATATAGTTATATAGTTATAAATAGTTATATTAAGTTAAATATATAGATATATATATATATATATATATTCTTAAAAATAGTTATATGTAGTTATACAAAAATATATAAAAAGTTATAAACAAATATATAGATTTACTGATATGTATACATATATGTATACACAGTTACAAATATAGTTATATTTTATTATATAATGTTTTATATAGTTATACAAGTATTTATAAATAGTTATGCACATATAGTTAAACATAATGCTGTATGTTGTTATACATGTAATTATAAATATAGTTACATGTGTTTATATATATAGTTACACATATAGTTACACATATTTATACACATAGGTATATATATTTTTTCATATATTTTTATATATTTATGCATATAGTTATATATAGGTATAGATATAGTTAAAATACATATTTATTAATTAATATATAAAAATGTATATTAAAGATATGTTGTTAATTATATATTTAAATATAGTTTTCTATAATGTTTTTATAGTTATATATATAGTAAAAGACAACTATTTATAGTTATGTGTTCTTATACCTATAGTTTATTTAGTCATAAATAGAGTTATATATAATTATATTTAATTATTCATATAGTTATAAATATGTATGTAATTAAAGATCTAGTTATACATATAGTAAAATACAATTATATATATTTATATATTATTAAACATATAGTATATTTTGTTAGAAATATAGTTATATAAAATTATGCATATAGTTATAAATTATTTTATTGTTAAAAAAGTCATTAAATATAGTTATAAAAATAGTTTACATTGTTACAAATATAGTTAAATATAGTTATAAGAGTTTTATATAGTTATACAAATATTTATAAATAGTTATACATATATAGTTAAACATATAGTTATAAATATGTTGTTATAAGTTTTAATTATAATTATAGTTACATGTGTGATTGCACGCATTGTTATACATATAGTTATGAATGTAATTATACATGTTGTAGATGTTGTTATATGTAGTTTTCATGTAATTATATATATTTAGGCATATAGTTATGTATAGGTATTGATGTAGTAGATAAATACATTTATATATAGTTATATGTTGATGTAGATATTTATAAATACATTTATATATACTTACACACACACACACATATGCATGTTAAATATATGTTGTTATATTTATAAATAGTTATGTATACTATTATTATAGTTATATATATAGTAAAATACACATATATTTTTATGTGTTATTAATCTTGGGATCATCATATTTACATAATTTATTATGTATATATTATATATTTTGTTTTATACACTTTGCTCACCACAAACACCAACACCCATTTTGTGATTAACATCAAAAACCACATGACTGTTTGAGTGGCAAAAAACATGGATATCAAGCCTGCATACCTACTTTGCAACATCAACTTCCACATAATGAGAACGAATTATAGCACACATGCATGAAGTATGTATACGAATCAGTGTATATAAGAAATCTAAGCATACCATGGTGATTAATGATTTGGTACTTGTAATGATTTATCATGAACTTACATATTAATACTGTGTGCATGAGGAGGATCTTCGGCCATTTATATAATTGTGGTAACAACTTGACTTTACACTATATCATATAGACCCAATTATCTACTATATAATTTATATGGAAAATACAATATACGGTAATAGTTATGGTAGAAGAAAAATTTGGAAAAAACAAATAGCAGAATATAAACACACACTTATGCATTAAGATAATCGATGAAGAGTTAGAGTAGAAAGCATACCTCAAATCAATAATAAATACATGGCCGAAGGAATTCTCGCTTACTCTACTATTAGGTTATGATGTATCCATGTCGAGAAAGAGAGAGGCAGACTGTAGTGGAGTTTGGCACTTGTTAGAGTTATCTCTGTAGTCTCGACAACAGGTGAATGAAGAACGATAGTGTTTTGAAGTTTTAAAAATCCCAAAATATTTTAATTTTTTATTATCAAAACATTAAATAAACAATAAATATATAAAATACATAAAAACATATTTTTTTATTATAAAAATATTTTCAACAAGTTGATGTGCGTGTAGCAAGGTACACATGAAAAACAAACACCTTACAATTTTTATTTTATCAAATTAATTAAACAATAAATATATAAATAACTTAAAAAAAATAGATTTCAGCATTATAACTAGAAAAAAAAATCAAATGGTGACAAAATTTTCAAACTTTATATAGCAAGGCACACATGAAAAGATAATTTATTTTCAAACCACTCTCCTCAAAGGTATATTTCACTCTTTATGTTAAAAATATATAAATATAAATATTTTATGTTTATAAATTTTTTAGAATTAATATTAAATTTTATGAAGATAATATGAAATAATTTTAAAAGCATAAAATTTCATATTATTTGATATAATTTATAATTTATAAAATTATAAAAATTACATAAAGTGTGAAAATTATTAAAAAAAGTTATATTTATTAATTTATTAAAGACGAAATAATAAAAGTTAATAGTAAAAATCTTACTCATTTGTTTTATTTTATAAATTTCAGTGGGGGCAAACATCTATGTATTTAACTAAAATATTAATTTATTTTCATTTAAATTTTATGAAAATTTTGAAATTTTTTGTATAATTCAAAAATTTTTAATTTTAATAATTATATTTTTAAAAATTTAATATAATCAAAAAATATTTTTTTAAATTAAAATAATATTAATATTTACTAGTTTATATGTTAATTCAGATATTTTTGTAAATATTTTTTATTAAATCAAACAATGAATTATTTTAGCTTTTTATTAGTATTAATTTTAATGTATGTTCATTTATTTTTTAAAATATCTTAGAAAATTATTATAATTGTAGAAATAATTATTTAATATTTTTTAATACAAATATTTAAATTTCATAAGTAAAAATTTTAGAAAAATTTTTTATATAATTTTTAATAATTTTATAATCATAAAAATAGTTATTTTAGTTTTATTAATATAATTTTTTTTTCATATTTATATATATTTGAAATTATTTATTTATAATATCCTTTTTTTTATAATTATATGAGGATAATATGTATTTCAAGGATCACTCATTTATAGACCATGACATAACATTAATATACAAAATAACATTAAACTTTAAAACAAATAATATATTAAAAAAAATTAAATCAATAAAGATTAGAGATGAAAACTATCACCATCCCAAATAGCTAGGGATAAATCCCTAGCTAAATGCATATATTTTGTGAAAATTATCATTTAAAAAATAATCACCTACAATTAAAAATAAAATCATAAAAAAAATTTAGATAATTATTTAGTGATGAATTTTGTCTCAATTTTATTAGCTAGGAAAAATCAATCGCTACAGCTATTAGGAAAATTACTGGCATTCATTGTGTGAAAATCTATGACAATATTAGCATGAGATGATTTTCAATCATAAATTTACATCACTAAACCATAACAAAACAATCACATATTTGTAATTCAATGTAAAATCAAAAATCTATTGTTATTCCCACGCTATTCTATTGCTAATCAGCTAAGAATTTTCGCAAGCAAAATTTCCAAAGCAAAACTATCATTTTTTGTAGTGAGAAGAATTAGAAGAATAAAAATAATAAAAATAATAAGAAGAAGAAAAAGAATAAGAATAAGAATAAGAAGAATAACAAGATTAAGAAGAATAACAAGAAAATGAATAATAAGAAGAATATGAAAAATAACAAGAAAAAGAAGAATAAGTAGAATAAAAAGTATATGAGAAATAACAAGAATAAGAAGAATAAATAGAATATAAAGAATAAGAAGAATAACTAGAAAAACAAAAAAAATGAATAAGAGGATTAAAAAGAATAAGAATAATAAAAAGATTAATAAAAATAATAAGAATAAAAAGAATAAGAAGAATTGGAAGAATAGTAAGAATAAGAAGAAAAAAAAAAGAAAAAGAAGATTAAGAAAAATAAGAAGAATAAAAAAAATTGATGAATAAGAAGAATATTAAGAATAAGAAGAATAAGAAAAATAAGAAGAATAATAAGATTAAGAAGAATAAAAAAGATAAAAAGAATAAGAAGAATAAGAAAGATAAGAAGAATAAGAAGAATTATAAGAATAAAAAGAATAAGAAAAATAATAAGAATAAAAAGATAAAGAAGAATAAAAAGAATAATAAAATAAAAAGAAAAGGTTGAATAAGAAGAAAAAGACTGATAAGAAGAATAAGAAGAATAAGAAAAAAAATAAGAATAAAATTATTAAAAAGAAAAAGAATAATAAGAATTATATAGAAGAATAAGAAGAATAAGAAGAATAAGAAAAATAAGAAGAATAAGAAAAATAAGAAGAATAAAATGAATAATAAGAATGAAAAGAATAATAAAAATTAGAAGAATAAAAAGAATAAGAAGAATAAGAAGAATAGGAAAAATAAAAAGAATCAAAAGAATAAGAAGAATGAGAAGAAAAAGAATAATAAAAAGGAAAGGAAGAATATAAAGAATAGGAAAATAAGAAAAAAAAATAATTAGAAGATTAAAAATAATAAGAAGAATAAGAAGAAAAAAACATCAAAAAGAATAAGAAGAATAACTAGAATAAGAAGAATAACTAGAATAATAAGAATAAGTAGAATAAGAAGAATAAGAAAATAAATAAGAATAAAATAAGAATAAGATAAATAAAAAGTATAAAAAAATAAAAAGAATATGTAGAATAAGAAGAATAAATAGAATAAAAGAATAAGAAGAATAAGATAAATTAAAAGATACATGAGAATAAGAAGAATAAGAAAATTGAGAAGCACTAGAAGAATTAGAAGAATAATAAAAATAAGAAAAATAAGAAAAATAAGAAAAATAAGAAAAATAAGAAAAATAAGAATGATAAAAAGAATAAGAAGAATAAGTAGAGTTATAAGAATAAAAGAATAAAAAAATAATTTGAATAAGAATAATAAGATGGATAAGAAGAATAAGAAGAAAAAGAACAAAATGAATAATAACTTTATTCAAATAAATAAGAAGAATAAGAAAAATAAGAAGAATAATAAGATTATGAAAAAAAAGAAGAATAAAAAGGTAAGGAATAATAGGAAGTATACGAAGAAATTAAGAATAGGAAAAAAAAAGATTATGATAAATAAGAAGAATAGGAAGAATAAGAAGAATAAGAAGAAAAAGAAAAATAGAAAAAAATAAGAAAAATAATAAGAAAATGAAGAATAAAAAGAATATGAAGAATAAAAGTAATAAGAAGAATAAGATAAAAGAGTATAAAATAAAGAATAAGATTGAATTAGTAGAATAAGAATAATTAGTAGAATAAAGAGAATAAGGAGAATAAGAAGAATAAGAAGAATGATAAGAATAAGAAGAATAATAAGAATAAGAACAAAAATAAGATAAATAAAAAGAATAAGAAGAATAAAAAAGAATAAGAAGAATGAAAAATATAAGAAGAATAATAAAATAAAGAAGAAAGAAGAATAATAAAAAAAGAATAATTAGAATAAGAAGAAAAAGATTAAGAAGAATAATAAGATTAAGAAGAATAAGAATAATAAGAAGAATAATAAGATTAAAAATAATAATAAGATTAATAAAAATAAGAAGAATAAAAAGAATAAGAAGAATATTAAGAATAAGAAGAATAATGAGAATAAGAAGAATAAGAAAAATAAGTAGAATAAGAAGAATAAGAAGAATAATAACGATAAAAATAATAAAAAGAAATAACAATAATATGAAGAATAATAAGAAGAAAAAAAAATAAAAAGAATAATAAAAATAATAGGAATAAAAAGTTAAAGAAGAATAAGAAAAATATGAATAATAAGAAGAATATGAATAATAAATAGAATAAAAAGAATAAGAAAAATAACAAGAATAAGAAGAATGAGTAGAATAAGAAGAATAACTAAAATAAAAATAATAAAAAAAATAAGAAGAATAAGAATAATAAGAAGAATAAGAAGAATAGGAAGAATAAGAAGAATATGAAGAATAAGAAGAATAGGAAGAATATGAAGAAAAAAAGAATAAGAAGAATAGGAAGAATAAGAAGAATAAGAATAATAAGAATAATAAGAAAAATAAATAGAATATGAAGAATAAGAACAATACGAAGAATAACTAGAATAAGAAAAAAATGCGGAATAAAAAGAAAAAGAAGATTAAGAAAAATAACTAGAATAAAAAGAATAAGAATAATAAGAATAATAGGAATAATAAGAATAATAATAAAATTTATAAGAAAAATA
>JAREIK010002299.1:158799-209564 GCA_029783825.1 Sapria himalayana | reverse complement strand
TTCTATCTATATGCCCATCTAGTAGTATCTATCTATCTATCTATCTATTAATCTTTTATTTTCTATATATCTTTCTTTCTATCTATCTCAAAATGTCTATCTAATAATCTATATATATATCTTTTTATGTATAATCTATCTATCTTATTATCTATTTGTCTCTCTATCTTTCTATCTTCTTCTATTGATCTATCTATCTATTTGTTATATATTTTCTATCTATATGTCTATCTATCTTTTTTATCTATCTATATACTTGTCTATTTTTTATTTCTTTCTATTTGTCTATGTATTTGTCTATTTATCTGTCTATCTCTCTCTATATATTTGTGTATCTATCTATCTATCTCTATATCTATCTATCTTTTATCTGACTATCTATCTATCTATCTATATGACTATCCATTTTTACATATCTATTTAATCTATTCAATCTATCTATCTATTCTAACTTTATTAATTATCTTATCGTTCTTTTCTTTCTTTCGTCTCCTTTTATATATATATATATATAATATATATATATATATATTATATAGCTTATAATATAGATATATATATATCTAAGTATCTTATATATCTATGTATCAATATTTCATCATATTTTTTATCTTTATTACCTTATATATATGTCTATCTATTATATATCCTATCTGTTTATCTTATTTTCGCACTATATTTCTATCTGTATGTTCTATTGTATTCAATTTATCTATCTACCTAATATTAGGTCTAATCTAATTATATATCTATCTATTATCTTTTGGTCTATCAATCTTCTATATATTTGTCTATCTATCTATTTATCTATATATTTATCTATTTGTTTATTATTTGTGCTATTTATATGTAAATCTGTGTGTGTGTGTGGTGTGTATCTATGTATCTATGTATGTATCTGTCATTTAGCTAGCTATCTATCTATCTATATATTTTTCTTTCTATCTATTTGTATTTCTATCTATTTTTATATCTATATATCTATCTATATATATTTTTAACTATCTTTCTTTCTATTTGTATATTTATTTGTCAATAAATCTTTCTGTATATGTATTAGTCAATCAATCAATCAATCAATTTTTATGTCAGTCTATCTATCTAACTGTCTAATTATGTTTCTATATATCAATTTATCTATCTATATGTCTATCTATCTATCAATCTTTCTATCTATCTTTCTATCTAATAAATTTTCTATCGATTTATCTATCAATTTGTCTGTCTATCTATCTATCTATAGAGTTATGTAATTATCTATTTTTCAATCTATATATCTATCTCTAAGTTTATCTATTTATCTATCTATCTATATATCTATCTATCATATATCTATCTATCTATCTAACTATATATTTAACTATATATATCTGTGTTTGTGTGTGTGTGTGTGTGTGTATGTGTGTATGTCTATCTATCTATCACTCAATATTTTTCTCAATCTATGTTTTAATCTCTTTATCTATCTATCTACCTATCTATCTATCTACCTATCTATCTATCTATCTATTTCTTTATCTATCGATCAATCAATATATATATATATATATATCTATCTATCTATTTATTAATATATCAATTTATCTGTATATGATTCTATCAATATATATTTCTTTTTTGCCAATCTATTTGTCTATCTATCTATCTATCTATCTGTGTATCTATATGACTATATATCTGTCTATCTATCAATCAATTAATCTATTTGTCTATTTATCTATTTATTTATATATCTTTATATATGTTTATCTATCTATCTATCTAACTATTTCTCTATATATCTAAATGTCTATCCATCTATCTATCTATCTTTTTTGTCTATTTATCTATCTATCAATATATATATATATATATATATATATCTATCTATTTATCTATCTAACAATCAAACAATCAATTTATATGTCTATTTATCTACATATCTATCTATTTATCTATCTATTTATCTTTCAATCTGTCTATCTATCTATTTATCAATCTATCTATCTATATATCTATGTAAATATTTGTCTATCTATCTGACTTTATATTAGTCTATCTATCTATCTATATATTTATGTGTTGGGTAATTGTGCTTCGACGGTAGTGAGTTTAAAAACAGAAAACAACAGAAACACAGAAAACAAGCAATATATATCCCAAGTTCAACAAGCATCCACGACAGAATCAGAAACGAGAAATAAACGCAGGAAATAACGTGGTTCGCTAGTCGCTCAGTACGACTAGCTACCTCCACAATAAAACGCTTATGCGTTACAGATTAAAACCAAGAACATAACATCTTACAGTATGCAGCACACAATAGTCGCCAAAAATTCACGCAGAGAGAAGAGAGGGATGATGAACAGTTCAAACGGGTCAAAACAGCCACCCAAAAAATAAATTACAAATCGTTTTATATGAAAAAGAAACATCCAGTTCATTTAACCGAAGCGAGACGGATCATTGAATGGGTCAGGCTCTGCTCCAAAAATTTCGGCCCGCTGACCAATCAGCGGGACCTCCGTTATTGTTCTACTGCTGGATCCCCGGCCTCTTAATATTTACTTTCCTGCACTTACATAAAAATATTAAAACAGAAAAGACATTTGGTTATACAAACAGATTATTAAATAAAAACAAATTACATATAAAGCACTATGTGTCTATCAATCTCTTTGTTCATCTATTTATCTTTCTAGAACTTAATATATAAGTCTCGCTATATATCTTTTAATCTATCTATCTATCTATCGATCTATCTATCTATCTATCTTTCTGTCAATCTATATGTCTCACTATCTATCTATCTATATGTCTATATATTTGTCGAGTTATCTATCTATCTATATATATATATCTATCTATCTATAAATTTATCTATCTATCTATCTATCTCGTAGTTTATATGTCAATCTATATGTCTATCTATCTATCTATTTATATGTTTATCTATTTGTGTAACTATCTCCCTATCTTTTGTTTAACTATATATCTATTTTTCTAAATATCTATCTATATATTTATTTAACTATCTATCTATGTATCTATGTATCTATGTATCTATCTATCTATTTGTATATCTAATAACTTGTCAATATATATATCTATCAATCTTTCGATCAATCTATCTATCAATATAACTATTAATCATTCTATCAATCTTTCTATAAATATGTCTATCAATCTATCTATCAATATGTCTATCTATCGATCTATCTATAGATCTCTCAATATATCTATTAATCTATCTATCTATCTCTATGTCTGTCTATCTTTCTTTCTATCTATCTGTCTATCTGTTTATTTGTCTGTCTATAATTTGTGCGTATGTATACCTATCTTTCTATATTTCAATATGTGTGTTAGTTTTTTTTTCAATCTATCTATCTATTTATCAATATATTATACTTTCTACCTGTCAATCTGTCTGTCTATCTATATATCTATCTATTTGTTTATATTTCTATTTATTAATCTAACTGTATATCTATCTGTCTATCTATCTCATCTATCTATCTATCTATCTATCCATCTATCTATCTACCCATCTTTCTTTCTATCTCTCTATCTATCTAACTGTCTATCTAAATGTCTAACTATCTGCCAATCTATCTGTATTTCTTTGTATCTATCTACCTATTTATCTATCTATCTAACTATTTATATTTTTTTTGTTTATCTATCTGTGTGTATATCTATCTATTTGTTTGTCTATGTGTCTATCAATATGTTTGTCTATCCATTTATCTGATTGTATTTCAGCCTACCTATCTATCTATCTACTTTTCTATTTATCTCTCTATCTATCTGTCTATCAATCTATCTATCAATTTGTTTATCTATTTGTCTATTATCTATCTATCTTTCTATCAATATTTCTATCTATTTATTTATCAATCTATCCATATATCAATCTAACTATCTATCTATTTATCTATCTATTAATCTATCTTTATATCTATCTATTTGATATTTTACTGCCTATCTATTTGTGTATATATCTTCTAACTATATATCTATCTATCTAATTGTCAATCTATATGTATATCTATCTGTCTATTTATCTCTCTCTTTATATGTTTATCTTCTATATATTTACAAATTATCTAACTATCTATCTATCTATTTATCTATATATTAATCTATATATCCATATGTCTGTCTATCTATCTATTGATCTATATGTGTATATATTTGATTTTTTGATTATATATCTAACTATCTATCTATCTTTCTTTCAATCTATCTATTTATCTATTTATCAATCTATCTATTTATTTGTCTATAAATTTATCTATTAAACTATCTATCTATCTATTTGTGTCTTATATTTGTCAATCTGTTTATCTGTCTATGTATCTATTTCTCGACTTATTTGTTTCTTTTTTTATTTATCTATTTGTCTTTCTATCTCTCTGTCTATCTATCTGCTTATCTATCTACCTGACTGACTGACTAACTGACTTACTACCTATCTGTCTATCGATCTATTTGTCTACTTTAATATATGTCTATTTGCCTATATATCCGCTGATCTATGTGTCTATTTATCTATATATTTGTCTATCTATTTATATATTTATTTATCAATTAATCTATCTATCTTTATATCTATATGTGTGTGTGTGTGTGTGTGTGTATTTCTATCTATCTATCTATCTATCTATAAATCTATATATCTATCTGTCTGCTCGTCAATATGTCTGTTTGCATATCTTTATGTTAATCTATCGATCTATATATATGTCTGTCTTTCTATATAAATATCTCTCCATCTATCTGTCTATCTATTTGTCTACCCATCTATTTATCTATCTATCTATTTGTCTATTAATCAATCTATCTATCTATCTCTCTGATTGAGTATTTATTTTTCTATCTATCTATGTATCAATCATCTATCTATCTTTTAGCCTATCTATCTATTTAACAATCTAACAATCTATCAATCTATCTATTTTTCTATTGATCTTCTATCTATATATATAACTATCTGTCTAACTATCTATCTACCAATCTATCTATTTTTTATACAACTATTTATGTTTCCATCTATTTGTCTATCTATCCATCTATCTCTATGACTATCTAAATTTCATTGTGTATATATATCTATATATCTATGTATCTATCTATTTGTCTATCTTTCTATCTATCAATATGTCTATCTATATGTCTATCTATCAGTCTTTGTATCTATTTATTTGTATATCTATCTGTATATCTATTTTATCTATCTATCTAGCTTGCTATTTGTATATCTATCTATATGAAATCCCAAAGAAAAAAAATAGATAAATAAATAAAATGATTTTTTTGAAAAAACTTGGCAAAATGGTAATTTTACAATATGAAAACAAGCTGAAATTTTAGAACCCTGATTATAAAATAGTTTTCTTTATTGAATTTGTCTTAGAAAATATAATTATGGATAGAAATTTCATTAAATTCTGAGAAAGTTACATTTTTGTTATTTTTTTTAATTAATTAAATAATTATTAGAATAATTAGTAAATAAAAACAAATGAAAACGGAAAGACCATGCTGCGTAGTCAGCACATGAATGCGCATGTATGGTCCAAGCATCAAACATATAAAAAATAATTATAAGTTTTTTTTAATATATTATTTTAATAAAATAATTGTTAAAAAATGATGGGAATTCGGAAAATGGGATGATGGGAAAAAAAATAAAACCATACATTGCGAAGAGAGAAATAATGCAAAGGAAAAAAAAATAAAAGATTCATTGATTTTCTTTTGATCATAATGGATTAAAACTAGTTTGGAATAGAATAATCCAAGAAATAAATTTGCTCTATACGACGAGATTTTTAGTTTGATATCAAATTTATTAAGTTTTTATAATATATTCCGAGTGGTAGTGATTTTCAACCATCTGAATTTTTTTCTATTTAAATGATATAAATGATCATATTTTATTTTTTTAATTCGAATTGTTAGAAATTACATTGGGAATGGTTAATTGGTAAAAATTTTATATGTATTGGTTAGTAAAATATATTACAGTGTGTATTGGATTTTGATCATTATAAATGTGTCTGGAACATAATTTTTAATTGTAAATGGCATATTTGGTTTTCATATGCACAAGAAAATTCCATGTAAATGAGTGGGTGCATGATCTATATATATATATATATATACATATAAAGGTATATGTATTGTAATTTGCGAACTCAAATTGGGACGATGTCCTGACTGAGTTGTGTAGTATTTTTTCAGAAGCATGGCTATTATAAATATGTGAACTCGAATTGGGAGAACTTCAAGGCTGAGTTACATGGTGATTTTTGAGAAATATCTAAGAAAAAAATATTTTATCACAAAATATCCAATATAGTTTTTCAGAGGAGGTTCATATTTCTTGGTGTAATTCCAAGGAAAACATATTTTGTTCGGAGAATGTCCAATATTATTTTTTAGAAGAGGGTCATATTTTTCAGAATAATTCCAAAAAAAATAAATATTTTTATAGATATATATATATATATATATATAGAAATACATACACACACACACACATATATCTATATATAATATATTACATTCGGCTTCGACATGTGTGAGGAAGTCGATGGGACTCAAGAATATGGGCATATAAATATTTCATCTATAATTTCAATCATATAAACATTGTATTTGACTGGGTGTTGATATATGTGCATGATGCTTTACGTGTATTTAGATAGGGAGTAGCCGTGTAAGAGTTTGCCTTTAATGAGTTTTGCTCACTCTGTTGTGTGAACCCTTTCAGGTAAAGGTACTGGATAGATGACAGACCCACATGTGGGATCGCACATATGAAGGAAAACCTGTTGTCACCTGAATAAAAGAATATGTGTAATTATTCCACTAAGCAAATAAAATGGAACAAAAATATATGTTACATTTGAGAGAATATTATTTTATTTCACATTTTGTTATGTGATGGAATGGAGTTGAACTCCATGTAGATTGGGTGTCACAATCTGACTATCTATCTATCTGTCTGTCTATCGATCTCTATCTCTTTATATATCTATCTATTTGTCTCTCTATATGTCTATCTATCTATTTATTTGTCTGTCAATTTATGGGTGTATCTATATATCTATCTATATGTTTATCTATCTATCTATCTGTTTGTCTTTCTATCTAACTATCTTTCTATGTATTTATCCGTCTATCTATCAGTCTATCTATTAATCTATCTATCAATCTATTTATCTATCTATCTTCCTAGCTTTCTGTCTAGCAATTTATATATCAATATGTGTATCTATCTTTCTATCTATCTATCTATCTTTATATATGTGTATTTGTCTATCTATTTGTATGTCTATCTATCTATCTAGATATCAATCTATCTATCTTTGTAGTTGTCTATCTATCTATCTTTTATCTGTATATCTATAAGTCTATCTTTCTTTCTATTTATATGTATATCAGTTTATCTATCTATCTATTTGACTATATATCTATCTATCTGTATATTTATCAATCAATCGATAAATTTTTCTACCTATATGTATATATATCTGTCTTTGTTTATATTGGTCTATATGTCAGTCTATTTGTCTATCTATCAGTTTATCTGTCTATCTATCTATATATCTATCTATCTATTTATCTATTTATCTATCTATTTATCTATCTATTTATCATATGTCAATCTATCTGTTTATCTATCTATCTGTCTATTATTCTATCTATCTATCTGTCATTTGTTTATATGTATGGCTATCAATATGTTTATATATATGTCTATCAATATGTATATCTAACTATTTATCTATCTTTCTAACTATCTATCTATATGTCATATATATATATATATATGTATATTTATGTATGTCTATCTATTTGTCAATCTATTTATCTATCTAACTGTTTATCTATCTCTCTATCTATATATATGTCTATCTGTCTATCTATTTATCTATCTGTCTATCTATTTGTTTATCTATCTATTTATCTATTCGTTTATCTATCAAGCTATCTTTTTGTCTAATAAACTGTCATACTATCTATCTATTTAACCATGTATCTAACTATCTATTTATAATCTATAAATCTATTTATCTATTTATTTATCAATCTATTTATCAATCTATCAATCAATTTGTCCATATAACAATCTATCTATTTATATATCTATCAATCTGTCTATCATTATGCTTATAAATTTGTCTATTAATTTATCTATCAATCTATCTATCAATCTATCCATCAATATGTCTATCTGTTTATCTATCTATTTATCAATCTATCCATCTATCAATATATCTATCTATCAATCTTTTTTCATTTCTTTCTAAATGTATATATATCTCTCTGTGTATCTATCAATTTGTTTGTCTATCGATATTTTCGTCTATTTTTATGTTTGTTTGTGTGTGTATCTTTTGTCTTTATAATTATCTATCTATATATCTTTCTATATATCTATATATATATATATATATATATATATATATATATATATATATATATATCTATCTATCTGTGTGTCTATTTATCTGTCTATACGTAAATCTAACTATACATCTATCAATCAATCGATTTATCTATATTTCTATCAATATATCTATCTAACTTTGTATATATCTATCTGTTAATCTATTGGTCTATTTATATATCTATATGTATGTCTATCTTTCTAACTATATATATGTCTAATAATTTGTCTATTAATCACTCTATCTAGCTATCTATCTATCTAATTATCTATCTATCAATCTAACTGTCTATATATATATATATATTACTATCTATCTACTTGTCATCTATATATTTATCTATCTATCTATTTATATATCAATCTATATGTCTTAACTATATATCTATCTAACTATCTATCGATTTGTTTGTCAATCTATCATTCTATATATCAATTTATCAATAAATGAATCTATATATATATATATGAATCTATCTTTCTATCTATCTATCAGTCTATGGATATATATATATATATATATATATATATATATATATATATATATATATATGTCTTTCTTTCTATCTATCTATCTATAAATCTCTTTATCAATCTATGTATCTATCTGTCTATCTATATGTCTATCAATATGTCTAACAATCTATCTATTTAACTATCTATCTAATAATATTTCAATCTATCTGTCTATATATCTATTTATATATCCGTCTATTTATATATTTATTTATCAATTTATCAATTTCTCTTTCTATCTAACTAAATCTATCGATAAATTTGTCTATTAATCTATCTATATATCTATCACTCTATTTTTCTATCAATCAATCTACCTATATTTTTGTCTATCTATATATCAATCTATATGTCTATCTGTCTACCTTAAATCTATATATCTTTTTGTCAATCTATCTGCCTATCTATCTATCTAGCTATCTATTTATATATCTATATATTAGTATATTTATCTGAATATTTTTCTGGATATCTATCAATCAATCTATCTTTTTATATCTATCTATCTTTCTTTCTCTCTCGCTAACTATCTATCTATCTAATTGTCTTTCTAACTATCTATATATCCTTCTATTTATCTATCTATTTGTCTATTTATATGTCTATATATCTATTTATCTATCTCTCTAATAATCTAGGAATCTATCAATCTATCAGTCTATCTATCTATTTATCTATATTTCTAATAATCAATCAATCATTCAATCTATTAGTCAATCTATATATCAATTTTTCTATCTATATATCTAATTATCTATCTATGTATCAGTCTATCATTCAATCAATCAATCTATGTGTCAATCAATCAATCTATCTGTCTGTCTGTCTATCAATTTGTCTATAAAGCAAGCAATCAAACTCTCTTTCACTCTACCTATAAATATTTATTTTAATCTATTTATCTATTTGTCTATCTATCTATGTATCTCTCTATCTTTAAATCCATCTATCAATCCATTTATCAATCTATCAATCTATATGTCTAACTATATATTTTTTGTTTGTCTGTCTATCAATCTATCTTTCTATTTGTATAAATGACTATCTGTCTATCTTTTTATGTATCTATCTGTCTATCTATCTGTCTATCTATCTGTCTATCTATCTGTCTATCTATCTGTCTATCTATCTGTCTATTTATCTATCAATGTATCTATGTATCTATTTATCTGTCTATCAAATTATCTGTCTATCTATCTGTCTCTCTATCTATATAGCTATTTGTCTATCAATATGTATTTCAAATTATCTATCTATTTGTCTATGTATCTTTCTATCAATCTATCAAATTATCTATCTATCTTCTATCTGTCTAATTATCTTTCAATCTATCTGTCTAATAATCTTTCAATCTATCTGTCTATATATATGCCTATCTTTCTGTCTATCTATCAATATATTTATTTGTCTATCAATTAGTCTTTCTATATATCTATAAATCTGTCTATAAATTTTCTATCAATCAATCTATCTATCACACTACATGTTTATCTATCTATCTATTTGTTTATCTTTTTCTCAATCTATCTGCCTATATATCAATCATTTTATTTATCTGTATATTTTTATATCTATCTATCTATATATCTGTCTATCTATCTTTCTAACTATCTTTCTATCTATCTATTTATCTATCTATTTATTCATCTAACTATCTATCTATTCATCTATCTATCTATTTATCTATCTATCTATTTATCTATCTTTCTAAAAATCTATCAATCTATCAATCTATTTGTTTATAAATTTTTATATCTATCTATCTATCTCTCTATGAATGTATCTAAAAATATTTATTTTAATATATCTATCTATTTGTCTATCTTTCTGTGTATCTAACTTTCTATCAATCAATATATAAACCTGTCTATTTATCTGTCTATTTATCTGTCTAACTATCTATCTATCTTTCCATCTTTCTATCTATTTTTCTTTGTATTTGTATAATTATCTATCTATCTATCTTTTTTGCTATCTATAAGTCTATCTATATGTCTATCTATTTGTCTATCTATCTATATATCTTTCGGTCTATCTATCAATGTATCTATCTATTTATATATCTATCTATCTGTCTATCTATCAATCAATTTATCAATCTCTCTATCTATTTATCTATCCATATATTTATCTTTTTTGTGTATGTCTATCTATTTGTATGTATGTTAGTTTATGTATCTGTCTGGTTATCTATCCATTTGTCTATCTATCTGTCTATCCATTTGTCTTTCTATGTGTCTATCTATATGACTTTCTATATGTCTATCTATCTATCTATCTAATTTTCTCTATATATATATATATATATATATATATTTCTATTTGCCTATCAATCTGTCTATCTATTTTCTATATTTCTATCAAAGAATCAATCTATTAATCTTTCAATCAATCAATCAATCTTGCTATCTATCTATCCATATATCTGTCTATCTATCTATCTTTCTATCTATCTAAATCTATATCTGTCTGTCTATCTATCATACTATCTATCTGTCTTTCAATGTGCTTTTCTATCTGTCTATCAATCTATCTATCAATATGTCTATCAATTTTTTTATCAATCTATCTTTCAATCTTTCTATCAAACTAACTTTCAATCTATCTATGTGTTTATTTAATTGTCTTTGAGTCTATCTATCGATATATCTATCTATCTATATATCTTTCTATCTAATTATCTATCTCTATGTCTATCTATGTTTCTGTATGTCTATCTATCTATATGGGCTATCTCTATACCAATCTACTTATCATCTATATGTCTATCTAATTATCTTTCTATTTGTCAATCTATCTATTTATCTATCGATGTGTCTATCTTTCTATCTATCTGTATATCTATCTGTCTATCTATCTATCTAACTTTCTATCTATCTGTCTATCAATCTGTTCATCAATCAATCTATCTATCTGTCTATCAATGAGTTAATATATCTATTTATCTAGTTGTCTATCTATCTTTCTATTTGTCTATTAATCTATATTTCAGTATATCTATCAATCTATCTTTCCATCTGTCTATCAATATGAATATCTATCTGTTTATTTATCTTTCGTTGAGTCTATCTATCAAAAATTCAATCTATCTATCTATCATCTTTCTTTCTATCTGCTTATCTACCTATCTATGTATCTATTTGTCTATGTATCTATCTATCTATGTATGTATATGTGTTTCTATCTATATATCTATCTATCTATCTATATATCTTTCTACCAATTTATTCATCTATCAATATATCTATGTATCTGTCAATTTATTTGTCACGCTATCAGTCTATCTATTCGTATATCTATCTGTCTATCTATCTATCAATCTTTTTTTCTCACTATCTTCTTATCTGCTTATATGTCTATCTTTTTTTTTAAGGTTTATTTTATTAAAACTTATACTCTCTCTTTTGGCGGAGGAATACCATTTTTACAAGCTATAAAACTACCCTTTGCCCCCTTACACCCTTTTAAAATTACAAAAAAGAAAGAAATCTCTAAATTCTACCATTCTAGGTACACTTTATGGAAAACATAAGAGATGATCTCTTAATCTTTTAAATGCTGTTTTGCTATGGCATTTTCTTCTTTTCCCAAATCCTTTAGGTGCTAATTGTTCTGTTTTTCTGAAGAGTAACATACAATTTTTGTTCTTCTTCTCCCCCCCTATTCTGATTACTTGTTCTGCATGCTCTTTAATCCTTTTCCTTCTCACATTTCAGCAACTCTTTAACCTTCTCCTTGCTAGCATACAGCCTGCACCAAATACAAACAAAACACCAAAAAAACCAGCTACCTCTTACCTTATACCTTACCATACTGCTGCCTATCCCTAGCCTTCTTCGTACTCCATTTTAAAGCAAGCTTCAGACTGAAAATCATAACAAACAAGCAAACTACATAGCACATCACAAACATTTCCTTTCCCGTGCAGTCTATCTCTTGCCTTTGCTCTCTTTTTTCTGATATATAAGCTGTATTCCGGTAGGATAGAGTACCTTATACCTTACTATACTACTGCCTTTCCCTAGCCATCTTCGTACTCTATTTTAAAGCAAGCTTCAGACTTTTTATAAACATAAACTAACATTTTTATAAACATAGACTAATATAACTTCAAATTCACAACTTTTCCAACTTCCTCCCTCATCCGTAAAACTGTCCATGAATACCTGCAAATCATAACAAACCAGCAAACTACACAGCACATCACAATCATTTCCTTTCCTGGGCAGTCTATCTCTTGCCTTTGCTGTCTTTTTTCTGATATATAAGCTGTATTCCTGTAGGATAGAGACAAAAAAACCAAACAATATATACACTTTATGGAAAGCATAAGATACAATTTCTGCTCTTCTTCTCCCCCCCCCCCCCCCCCCCCCCCCCCACCCTATTCTGATTGCATGTTCTGCATGCTCTTTAATCCTTTTCCTTCTCACATTTCAGCAACTCTTTAACCTTCTCCTTGCTAGCATACAGCCTGCACCAAATACAACAAAACAGTAAAAAACCAGCTACCTCTTACCTTATACCTTACCATGCTGCTGCCTTTCCCTAGCCTTCTTCGTACTCCATTTTAAAGCAAGCTTCGGACTTTTTATAAGCATAAACTAACATTTTTATAAACATATACTAACATAACTTCAAATTCACAACTTTTCCAGCTTCCTCCCTCATCCGTAAAACTATCCATGAATACCTGCAAATCATAACAAAACAGCAAACTACACAGCACATCACAATCATTTCCTTTCCCGGGCAGTCTATCTCTTGCCTTTGCTGTCTTTTTCTGATATATAAGCTTTATTCCTGTAGGATAGAGACAAAAAACCAAACAATATATATATTCTGTTATCCCCTTAGACTTGTGCCCAATTACCTCTCCAAGTTCCTACAAATCCTAACATATGGATAATCCATTTTATCCAGCTTAGCTATTCCAGCAAATTTATTGGGAATATCATTCCCATTAAATTCTTGTGTTCCCCTATGTATACCCTCTTTTGCCAACTTGTCTGCTAATGCATTAACCTCCCTATAGATTTGTGAGATTGTGGCCTCCAGCTCTTCCATTAATTCTCTTATATTTTCCATATCTACCTCATGTTTCCACATTTGTAAACTATTTGAAGCTAGTCCCTCTAGTAGCTTAGAATCCACCTGAATTTGTATCTTCTTAAGATTTAAACTTTTACAAATCTGAAGCCCCCTGAGCAAGGCCTGTATTTCAGAGTGTAAGGCTGAATTAGACTTATTTTTCATAGTAAATGCTTTAATAATCTTACCTTGTGCATCCCTAATCACTCCCCCTCCACCCACTATTCCCATATCTCTATTAAAACTACCATCTGTGTTAAGAGCAAAAGTTCCATTTGGTGGTTTAATCCAAGAAACTCTTTTCAGACCCAACCATCCCTCTTTCCTAATACTTAGCCCCCATTTAATTCTTAGATTTTTTGATTTATTAATGTTAACAGTTTTAATAGGCTTTAGAGCAGAAATAATTGAGATTTCCTTTTTTATATCCTTCAGAATTTCTTCTGAATTCATTTGTATTCCTTCAAACCTACTTTTATTCCTAGCTTTCCATATACACCAAATAATTACTAAGGGAATATTATTCCTAAACCAGATTTGAATCTGGCTTTTAGGTTTTTCCTTGTTCCAGTTTATCAATCTATTCTCTAGTTTATCGTTGAGCTGTCCCCCTGTATTATCAAGCTGATTCCATATCTCCCCCGCTATTTTCCCATTTGAAAAAAGATGATCCGTGCTTTCTATTTCTGAGTGACAACATTCGCATCTAGAGACCAACTTTATGCCTTTCCTCTGTATATTAAAATCCACTGGTGTGGCTTTAATGAGTGTTCTCCACATTAATATTTTCATTTTCTGTGGAGCATCACCTTTCCAGAAGATTTTGAATATCGGTCTATGCCTGTGCTTTTTTCTTAATATGTTTTTTGCTGATTTAAGAGTGAATTTTCCTTCTGCGGTTAACATCCATTTCCATCCGCTTTTATTCAATCTAGAATTAGCTTCAACTATCTCTTTTTAATTTATCATCAATTTCTATGCTTTAGATGCTTTTTTTGGAACTTTCCATTGCTCATTTTCCCCTCCATACTTGAGACGCATAAAATTTGCCCACAAGCTTTTGTTTTCTTTCAATCTCCACCAACCCTTGCAGACCCATGCCTTTGCCATATCTTCAAGGCTAGTAAAACCTAGACCTGCTTCCTCCTTGGGAAAGCATAAATCCTCCCACTTTTGCCAATGTAATTTTGGCTTACCTTCTTTCTTACCCCATAAAAAATCAGCCATGTGCTTTTCTAGTCTCTTTATGATCTTTTTTAAAGGATGCATAATGGTTAGAATATGAGCCAGTGAACCCTGTAAAACATGTGTAATTAGTATAATTCTACCTCCCATGCTTAAGAGATTTTCCTTCCAACCCGCTATTTTATCCTTCATTCTTGCAACTTGATAATTTAAATATTCTTCTTTTAATCTTCCTTCATATATAGGATAGACCAGGTACATCAATGCACCTTTCTTCTGGGTGAAACTTGTAATATTCGAAACCCTTTGAGCCACTTTATTTGGTGCTTTTTTTGCAAGCATAAATTGACACTTTTTTTTTATTTAGGGTTTGTCCTCTTTCCTCCTCTAGCGTGTGCAGTAACCCCATCAAATTTAGAAGCGATTTTTTACTGGCATTTGTGAAAATAATAACATCATCTGCATAAGCCAAACAGTAGACTCTGGGGGTATTCTTAGGTTGCCTGAACATTAATATCTTTCCATTTTCCATTTCTTCTTTTAAATTTATCAGTAATGTTTCTAAGTAAATATTAAATAAATAAGGTGATAAAGGATCCCCTTGCCTTAGGCCTCTAACAGGCTTAAACTCATTTCCTATTTTCCCATTAATTATTATTTTAACACATAAACTTGATATGCATCTATGCATTAAATCTATCCAGAACTCCGAAAATCCCATCTTACGCATTATAAAACATAAGATCGACCATTCGACCCTGTCAAAAGCTTTTGACAAATCAAGTTTTAAAACAACATTATATCCCTTAGCCTTGGCCCCAACTTCTCTCATCATTTCTGACGCTAGGCTTATATTTTCCGATATTAATCTATTCTCAACAAAGCCAGATTGTTCTTGTGAAATTATTTTCGGAAAAATAGGCCTAAGCCTATTTTGTAATAACTTCGTTAAAATCTTATAAATCGAGTTGCACAGGCTAATTGGCCGAAAGTCCTCACATTTCTATGGGTTTTCGGTTTTAGGAATAAGGACTATGAAAGAGCTAGCCCATGCTTTTGTAATTTCTGCTCTTGCAAATATCCAGGTTATGGCTTGTAACAAATCTGACTTAATAATAGGCCAGCATATCTGAAAGAAAGCATTATTCCAACCATCTGGTCCTGCCGCGCTAACCTTATTCATATCAAAAACAGCTGCCCTTATTTCCTCTTCATTAGGAAATTCAGCTAGTTTTTCATTATCTCTCTCTCTGTCACTTGTAGTTTTATTTTCTGTATTAAACTATTTCCTTCTCTCCTCATAATCTCACACAAATGGATTTTTAGGTATCCTTCTAACTGTGTTCTTATCTCTTCTTGTATTTCTAACCATATACCTTCTGAGTTTTTTATAGCTTTTATCTTTTGTTTTTGAGATTTGATTTTTGCCATAGTGTGAAAAAATTTTGTATTATTATCTCCTTCTTTTAACCACTTAAGCCTCGCTCTCTGTTTCCAGAAAACTTCTTCCATATTTAAACAAAGTCTTAATTCTGTCTCTGCCCAACTTAACTCTTTTCTACTTTCTTCATTTTGATCTTTCTCGTATTTTATTTCACTCTTCTCCACCTTCTCCTCTGCCTGTATTATATTCCTATTTATATTCCCAAATACTTCCTTATTCCATGTGGTCAATCTAATTTTTAGTCTACGCATTTTTATTGCTAAGCTTTGTAGTGGATTGCCTATGGCCTTTTCTGCACATGAAGTTTTCACTATTGTTAAAAAATTTTCATGCAAGCCCCACATATTTTGAAATTTAAATGTTTTCTTTGGCTTATAATTATACTGGTAAATCGAGAGTAAAGGACTATGATCTTCGCAGGTTCTATTTAAATGTTTAATAGTTGTAACCCCATGAGAATCTATCCATTTAGCATTAAATAAAAACCTATCCAGTCTAGCCCAAATTGCTCCCCGCTTTTTCCAGTTATTACACCATGTATATTTTGCCCCAATATAATCAAGTTCTATTAAGTTGGTATTAGCGATTGCCTCATTAAACTAGTGACATTGCCGCTGTATCGGCATGTCTTCCTCCTTTTTTCTCACTAGGGTATCTTATTACGTTAAAGTCTCCTCCAATAATCCATGGAGAATCCTTTACCGCGATTTCTTTTATATCCTGCCATAATGTTTTCCTCTCTTCTTTAGAATTTTTTGCATAAACAGCTGACATTAAAATTTCTGTGTTACTAACAATTTTAGAGTGTAATAATTGTTCTGTGTCTTTTAAAATTCTGAGGTCTATATTATCCCTCCACATAATCCAGATTTTCCCATTCACATTTGTTATGGCATTATCAAATCTCATTATCCCTTTATAATGGTCTAATTTGTTTTTATCTACCATTGGTTCAGTTATAATTAATATTCTTAGTTTATGAATTTTAATGAGTTTTTTTAATCTATTTAAGGTGGGTGTGTTAGCTACCCCCCTTATATTCCAATATAAACAACTAAACATTACCTGTTGATTTTGACTGCGCTCTCGTTCTACCCTTTCAATCGTATTGCATATTCTTATACTTCTTCATGTGCCTTGTGGGTTTTGTTACACTAAAGACCGGTTCCATAATCTGTTCCTTTAAAATTTTTCCAAGCTGTAACGCCATTATTTTCAACTCCTCCATAGCCTCTTTCCTTGTATATCTATCCCATTTACTTATGGCCATTTCTAGATCATCCTTAGAAGACTTCATTTCCATCCTTTCCGTGGCCTTGCTTTGAGGTGGTAAGTTCCAGCTTTTCACTTCGAACTCCTCCTCTGAAAAATCCAGCACGTCTTCCTCCATCCAGCTTAGATCCTCCTCCTTGTCTCTTGCATTCCTCCTAGTCCTAACCTTCTTAACTTGCCTCTTGTATCTTGGTTTCGGTAAGTCCCAAGCACAGCCAACCGCTTGGTGCTCCATTTTCAATTCCTCTCCGATGATGCAAAAATCACCACCCGAGGCTTTTTCCTTGCTTCCCTCTTCCATGCCCACATCCCCTTCTCGGCTTGTCTTCCTACCATTGCCACTTTTTATAGAATCTTAATTACCTTCCTCCCCTGAGCTCTTAGCATCAAGCTCTTTTGGTGACTCAGTCAAGGTCTCAAAAATTTGTGTGGAAACTTTGCTCGTGCTTTCTTTCCTTATCCATTTCTGCACCTTGGCTCTACCTGCATTTTCTTTAACATTTTCGCATCGTTCTAAACCCATTTTACATTCAGCCTCATCGTGACCCAATCTTTTACATAATCTACAATATCGAGGAAAATATTCTGGGACAATCGTTTGCCAAAATCCATTATTATCATCACTGCCTATCCACAGTTTGTGCAGGGGTATCGACAGCAAACTCGTCTCTACACAGAGACGAGCACAGTGAGGTCGAGACATTGAAGCAGTAGCCTCGTGCATTCTCATCGGTTTGCCCACACACGAAGCAATAGAAAAGAGAGCCGCCTTATTATAGAAGGGTAGAAGAAGATTCGGGAGTAGAAACCATACCGGTGCAATGGGTGATTCTTCCAGCGGGGTAAACTCGTTTGTCCATTTCAGCATGCGCATGGGAAAGCCTTTGATGTACCACATACCTCGCATCCATATTCTATAATAATCTTCTTCCTCCGAGAGTTGCAGAAAAATATGCTTTGAGTCAAAATCTCTCGTTTTTACTGCCCCTTTGAGCTTTAGTGAGGAGAGGAAGTCTCGAATGTCTTTAAAACTCGGACGGCCATGTGAGAACTTCCCAACCAAAGTCCATTCAAAGGGTTCTGCCATTCTTGCAAGTTCGGCTGGAGAGAAAAAGACCGCCAGCAAGTCTTGCTTGTTCCCGAAAGAGGGAGAAGTGTGCGTGGGCCCTTGCAATATTGAAGCAAATGACTTCCTATGTGCTAAGAAGTCCTCTTGCACCATTTTGTGTTGAAATTGGCTATATTCCGCCCAAATTTTGCACTTTCTCTCTCTAGAATTCGAGTTTTCTCTTTCTAGAAGTTGAGAGCATTTTTGAAGAAGCGCTTATATGTCTATCTATCTATCTATGTATATGTCTATCTATTTATCTATTTTTCTATCTTTCAATCTATTTGTCTATGTATTTGTTTATCTTTCTGTCTATGTATCTGTCTATGAATCTGTCTATGTATCTATTTATTTATCTGTCTATGTATTTGTCTATTAATCTATCTATCCATCTATCTATCTATCTTTCTACAATTCTATCCATCTATCTATCTTTCTACAATTCTATCCATCTATCTATATGTCTATGATTATGTCTATCTAATTGTTAATCTATAATTATATATATATATATATATATATATATATATATATATATATATATATATATATATTTCTATTTTTCTATCTATCTGTCTATATTTCTATCAATCTATATGTTTATCAATTTGTCTATCTATTTGAATATCTATATGATCTATCTATATAACTATATAACTTTTTTTTATCTATATGTATTTATATTTGTCTATCTATCTATCTATGTATCTCTCTACGTATATATTTATCTATCTATCTATATGTCAATCTATCTATCTATGATATATGTCTATAAATTTTTCTATCAATCTCTTTATCAATCTATCTATCAATCTGTGTAACAATCTATCTATCTATCTATCTTAATATATGTATCTATTTATCTATCATTGTATTTGTCTATCTATCTGTCTATCTATCTATCTATCAATCTATCTATTTGTCTATCTATTTGTCTATTTATCTAACTATCTATATATCTATCTTGTATCTATCTATTTATTTATCTAACTATCTATCTATCTATCAATCTATCTGTCTATCTATCTCTATATCTATCTTTCTATTTGTCAATCTATCTTGCTATATATCTATATATTTGTTTATCTATCTATCTATCTATTTGTAAATCTATATGTCTATCTATTTATGTATCTATCTATATGTCTGTCTATCTATCTATCTATCTATCTATCGGTCTGTTTGTCTATCTATCAATCTATCTAACTATATTACTTTATATCTTTTGAACTTTCTATCTATTTGTCTAACTATTTGTCTATCTTTTTATCAAACTATCTCTATATCTATCTTTCTATCTATCTATATATCAATTTGTTTAACTTTTTGTCTATCAATCTGTGTATCAATCTATTAATCAATCTTTTTATCAATTTTGTCTAATAACATGTCTATATATCTATCTATATTTTTGTTTATCTTTCTGTCTATTGATCTATATATAAACATGTCATTTTATGTATATATCAATTTGTCTATCTTTCTATCTTCCGATATGTCTATCATCTATCAATTAATGTGTCTATAAATCTACTTATTTATTTGCCTATCAATTTGTATATCTATCTATCTATCAATCTATCTATCCATATATCTTTTTAACTAGCTATCTATCCGTCTATTTTTCTCTTTATCTATCTATCTGTCTATCTATATTTATATCTATCTGTCTATCTATATTTATATCTATCTGTCTAACTATATTTCTATTTATCTGTCTATCTATTTATCTATCTATATGTCTATCTTTTTGTCTATCTTTCTGTATATCTTTATGTTTATCTATATATTTATCTATCTATCTTTCTATTATATATATATATGTTTATCTATCTAACTAACTATTTATCTGTCTATCTATCAGTCTATCTATATGTCTATCTATCTCTCTATCTATATGTTTGTTTATGTATCTATCTATCAATCTATCTAGCAATATATTCAAAATATCTGTCTATCAATCTCTCTATCAATTTGTCTATCAATAAGTCTATCAAAATATCTATCAATATGTCTATCACTTTATCAATAAATCTATCTATCAACTTGACTACCAATCTTTTTATAAATTAATCTATCTTTCTGTCTTTCCATCCATCTATATGTCTGATAATCTATCTATCTATATATATCTTTATCTACATTTTATCAATCTATATGTCTATCTATCTTTCTGTGTATCTTTCTATCTATGTGTCTATCCTTTATCTATATATTTATCTATTTGTATATCTATCTGTCTATCTATCTGTCTTTCAATAAGTCGATCTATCCATCTATCTTTATGTCATCTAACTTTCTATCTATTTGTTGATCTATGTGTCTTTCTATCTTTCTTTCTATCTAACTATCTTTCTTTCTATGTATCTATCTATTTATCTATATATTTATATATCTATATGTCAATCTCTTTGTCTATCTATCTACATATCTATCTATGTCTCTATTTATCTATCTATCTATTTATCTATCTATTTATTTATTTGTCTATCTTTTTTTCTATTAATTCATCTATCTATCTGTCTATCTATTTATTTATCTATCTATCTGTCTATCCATCAATTTGTATATCAATATACCTTTCAATCTATCTATTAATCTGTCTATCAACCTGTCTATCTATCTATTTATTTATCTTTTTGTATATCTATCTGTCTATATATCTATCTATGAATCATTCTATGAATCTATTTTTCTATATGTTTATCTATTTATCTATCTTTTATATCTATCTATCTGTCAATTTGTCTATTGATCTATCTATCTATTTATTTATCAAACTATATATCTATCTATCTCTCTATCTTTCTATCTACTATCTATCTTATATATATATATATATTTGTCAGTTTGTCTATTGATCTGTCTATCTATCTATCTATTTATCTAACTATCTAACTATCAATCTATCTATCTGTCTGTCTGTCTATCAACCTATCTATCTATCTGTCTATGAATCAATCAATCTATTTGTCTATTAATATGTCTATCAATCTATCTATTAATCTATCTATCAATTTATCTATCAATATGTATATCAATTTGTTTTTCTATCAATCAATCTTTTTTTAATGTTTGTTTTATTCTTATAATAGCTCTTTCTTTTAGTGGAGGAATACCATTGATATACGCTAGCGTACTAGCCTTTGCCCTTTTACACCCTTATGCTTAAAATAAAAAAATAAAAAAATTTGATAGTATCCTTTTTATTCTAATGTGTCAAATATAAAATTCGAATCTGATCTCCTAGTAAAAAAGCTGGTTTATCATTCTATCTATCAGCACTTTATTAATTTTTTGCTAGTGTCAACTCTTTAAGCATTCTTCCTGCTTGATTTTTCTATTATCTTAATAATATGTGTTATGTCTGATTATGCTTTCTGGTTGTACACTCAGTCTACTACTATTATCTGTCTGGTTTTGCATTCTAATTGTATATTCTACATGCATCTTATCTTTACGTGTTCTACCTGCTTGATCTTTATGTCTATTTTCCTACTCTTTTATACCCCCACAGACCACAAACAACATCCAAACAAATCATTCCTATTTAACCTTGTTTCCTGACAACTTTCTGCAAGATTTTCTGCTTCAGTAGCCTGTCTGCATAGTTTTTCCTACTACATCTCTTTACCACCCTCACTTTAATGTATCTATTTTTTCAGAAAAAGCCAGCAACAATATATATCTTTTCCCTCCTCTTCTTTGTGCACTATCTATCACCGTGAAAATTGCAAGAGAAAAGCATGTGAAATATAAGTTTCTGGCGATTTTTCTTGCAATGATTCATCCAAAAAGACATGCAAGCATCCCTCAGGACCAGGATACAAAAATCAATTTCCTTGCAAAAAGTTTCCTCTTGCTGAAAATGATAATCTACATAATGTTTTTTTCCATCCAGAAGTTCTTCAAGCCTCCATATGTAACAAGGGATAATCTTCATTATCCCTGTAGAAAATCTAAACATCGACGAATACAATCTAATTTATTACATCTTTAAGATGTGTAAAAGTTTATGAAGGCTTACATATTTTAAATTTCAATTAAGCTACTCACAAATATTTTTTAAGTTTTAACTTTCCTAAATATAGGATATTTTGTTTCGTCTAGTATAAGTATGCTTCTATATTATGTAGGCATGTTATGTGTCTCGAAGTCCTGATCTCCTATTTTTCCACCTTTCTCAGCTAGCTTATCAACTATTTGACTGACTTCTCTAGATATATGCATTATACTACAGTTTAATTCATGTAATAGTTGTATGATTTCATCTATATCATTTATATATTTCTAAAGCAATTTTTGACCTTTAATGATACCTACTAATATTAGAGAATCAGTTGTATTTGGATGTTCATTATTTTCCTATCTTTGCATATTTTTAAACTAAACAGGAGTGCCTAGATTTTAGATTATATACGAGAATTAGCTTTCAATTTTCTAGTAATTGCCCAAATCATCTTGCCATCGAAATCACTTAAATTCCTCCACCTCCTGCTGCACCTATGTCTCTTTCAAAACTACCATCCGTATTGAGTGTCATTTAGGCTTTAAAAGGGTTGTTCTAGCATAACCTAGTAAAGCTTATTGATTTAGGCTTTTGATACCTTAAGTGCTACTTATCTATATATTCTTTATTTTCTGAATAAGTTATATATTTTAAAGGATAAGCTTCTGAAATGCATTTTAATTCTTTTTTAATATCTCTTACTATTTCTTCTGTATTCATTTCAACATTCTCAAATTTGCTGTTATTTCTAGCTGTCCAAATACACCATATTATCAGAGGTGGAATGGAGTTATTGAGCCATTTGTATACTGAATCAAGAATTGGCCCCCTCATCCATTTAAGAATTCTATATTTGAGTATTTGATTTTTGTGCTTTATACTCATTTCTTTTTCAAATATTTCTCATATCTTTGAAGCTATTCTCTCTTGTGAAAGGAGAAGATCCAGAGTTTCTATTGGAAAGATGTTAGATAAAGCTTTCAATAAAAATAAACATATTTTTGCCTGGTTATTGTTATTCCAACACCTTTCAAATAAACTTATTTTAGGCTTTATATTCCTAACCAGATTATTGGCCGATTTTAAAGAAAATAAGCCTTATTCATTTATTTTTCATTTCTAACCATATTTAGTAAGTATAGAGTGGTTATCCACCACTTCATTTTGCTTTACAGTTTGTTCCAAATTTGAGATTCATTATAAATCTATTTTATCCTATTAGTATCATTATTTTTTAGGCATTTTGCTCTCATATATGATGCCCAAAGATTATTATTCTCTTTTATACTCCACATCTCATACAGACCCATACTTCAGATATCTTCTCTAGCCTAGTGAAACATAGACCTGCCTCTTCCTTTGGGTAGTAGAGGTCTTTCCATTTAATCCAATAAAGATTCAGTTTTCCATTTTTGTTACACCAGAAGAAATTAGCCAATTCCCCTTCTATTTTTAAGAAAATTTAGGCAGTTGCATAACCATTAGATTATGAATTAGTCAATCAATCTATCTATATTTCTACCCAAAAGACAATGCATGTGTCTATCAATGTTTCTATCTATCTGTCTATCTAAAAGACTATGAATATTTCAATTAATTAATCAAACAATCTTTATATCTATCTATTTGCTTGTCTTTTATCTATTTATCTATCTATCTGTCTATCTATACATATATCAATCTAGCTATCTATGTAAATATCTTTCTATCTATCTATCTATCTATTTATCAAAATGTCTATCAATATATCTATTAATTTGTCAATCAATCAATAAATCAATCTATCTATATGTCTATCTATCCATCTATCTATCTAACTAACTATCTATCTGTCTATATCTATATCTGACTATCTATGTCTTTCTATATGTCAATCTATATATTTATCTATCTATCTTCCTATTTGTTTAACTATTTGTCTATCTATCAACCTATCTATCTATTTATCTATCTATATATGTATATGTCTCTCATTTTGCCTATCTATTTATTTATCTATCTATCTATTTATTTATTTCTCTATATGTCTATCTATCTGTGTATCTATCTATCTATCTATTAATCTATTAATCTAACTATCTATATATCTATCTGTCAATCTATCTGTATATCTATCTATCCATATTTCTTTCTATCTATATGTTTATCTATCTATATATCTATCAATCTATATATCTATCTATCTATATATCTATCTATCTATATATCTATCTTGTTTTCTATTTATCTATATATCTATAGGTCTATTAATCTATCAATCTATCTTTCTATCAATTTTTCTAACAATATATCTATCAATTTATCTATTAATCTATCTATCTATATGTATACATCTATCTATTTATATATCTATAAATCTCTCTATTAATCTATCTATCTATTTGTCTATCTATCTATCTAACTATTTATCTACCTTTCTATCTATTTATCTAGCTATTTATTTGTCTATCTATATCTATACCTATCTTTTTATCTATCTTTCTATCTATATATCTATATATCTATCTATATACCTAATTTTCTATATATCTATCTTTCTATCTATTTGTCAATCTATCTATCTATATATTTGTATATCTATCTATTAGTTTATCTATTTGTCAATCAATCAATCTATCTATATGTCTATCTATTTGTTTATCAATCTTTCAATCTATCAATCAATCAATCTGTCAATCTATCTATCTATATGAATATCTATCTGTATATCTATCATTTTATCTATCTATTTATTTATTTATATATATATCTATCCATCTATCTAATTTATTATCTATCTATCTTTTTGTATATTTATTTATATTATTAACTTTCTATGTATCTATCTATCTATTTTTATTTCTGACTATCTATTTGTCTATTTATATATCTGTTTATCTATATATCTATCTGTTTATTTTATTTATTTGCCTATATATATGGCTCTCAATCTTTCTATATATATGTTTATATATATATATATATATATATATTTATCTATCTATCTAGAAGTATATTTATTTGTATATTTATCTGACTATCTTTATGTCTATCTATCTATTAATCAAACAAATAATCTATCTGTCTATCTATTTGTCGATCTATCTATGTATCTATCTTTCTATCTATCTGTATATCTAAGTGTCAATATAGCTTTTTATCTATCTATTTATATAACTATCTATTTATCTAACTAACTTTCTATCTTTCTATCTATTTATTTATATCCTTATGTTTATTTATTAGTCTATCTTTCGGTTTATCTATAAGTATCTCTATCTCTTAATCAATCTATCTATCTGTTTGTCTATATATTTGTCTATCTATCCATCTATCTATTTTTCTATATATCTTTTGATCTGTCTATCTAACTGTCAATCTATCATTATATCTATATGTTTATCTATATATATATATATATATATATATATATATATATATTTATATATCTATTTGTATATCTATCTATTTGTATATCTATCTATCTATCTATTTGTATCCATCTGTCTATCTATCAGTCAATATATTAGTCTATCTATCTATCTTTCTTTCTATCTGTCTATCTATTTTTATATCTTTCTATCTATTTATCTATCTATCTATTTTTCCAATAATCTGTCAATCTATCTTAATATCTATCTATCTATACATATATTTGTCTATCTATCTAATAAAAAATCTTTCTATGACTCTATCTATCAAATAATCTATGTGTCTATCTTTCATTCTATCAAACAATCTATCGATCTAACTGTCTATGAATCTATCTATCTATCTATCTAAATATCTATATATCTATCTATGTTTCTGTCTGTCTATATGTCTATCTATCTATTTGACAATTTATATGTCTCTAAATCTATCTATCTATATGTTAATAAATATATCTATCAATAATTTATCTAGCTGTCTATTAATCTAACTATAAATTTGTCTATCTATCTATCTATGAATTTATCTATCAATTTATCTATCTATCTATCCAAATATCTATCTTTCTATATGCCTATCTTTTTGTCTATCTGTCTATCTTATATAACTATCTATTGATCTATATATCTATATTTCTATCTATCTTTCTGTTTATCTAGCTATATATATGATTTGTATATCTATATATCAATCTGTCTATATATATATATCTATCTAACTAACTATCAATCTATATATCTCTTTATATAACTATCTATCTATCTATTTATCTATATGACTATCTTTCTGTCTATCTATCTATCATTCTATCAAACTATCAATCGATCTATCAATCTATCTATCAATTTGTCTATCAATCAATCTATCTCTATGTCTATCTATCTATTTATCTATCTATCTATCTTCTGTCTATCATTCTATCAATATATCTATCGATCATTCTATTTGTCTATCAATCTATATATCAATCTGTCTATCAATCTTTATATCAATCTATCTATCAATCATTCTATCAAGTTGTCCATCAAATTGTCTATCTATCTGTATATCTATTTATCTATAAATTTGTTTATGAATCTTTTTATCAATCTGTCTATCAATTTGTCTGTCTATCTATCTATCCATCTATATATCTATCT
The DNA here is from genome assembly GCA_029783825.1 of Sapria himalayana. NCBI lineage: Eukaryota > Viridiplantae > Streptophyta > Magnoliopsida > Malpighiales > Rafflesiaceae > Sapria > Sapria himalayana. Next base: position 181,946 of record JAREIK010002299.1, on the reverse strand, counting down.
TTCTATTTGATTATTTGGCTATCTATTTGTATATCTATTTGTCATTCAATCTATCTATATATCTAATTATCAATTTGTCTGTGTATCTGTATATCAATTTTTCTATCAATCTAAGTTTTAATCTATTTATAAATCTATCTATCAATATGTCTATCTATATGTTTATTTATATATCTATATGTCTATGAATATATCTATCGATTTATCTATATAGTTTTCTATTTATTTATCTATCTATCTAATTATCTTTCTTTCTTTCTATTTGTCAATCTGTATGTGTGTCTATCTATTTCTCTATCTATCTATCAGTATATGTATCTATCTATCTATGTGTCTATCTACTAGTCTTGCTAAGTATCAATCATTTTATCTATCTATATGTTTATTTATATCTCTATAAATTTGTATATCGATTTCTCTATCTATCTATCTATCAATTTTTCTTTCTATCTATCTGTCTATCTATATGTTAATCTATCTATCTATTTATCTTTCTATATATCTTTATATCTATCTGTCTGTCTGTCTATCTATTAATCTATTTATCAATCTATTTATCAATTTGTCTATCAATTTGTCTTTCATTCTGTCTATCAGTTTGTCTTTCAATCTGTCTATCAATCTTTCTATCAATTTTTTTATCAATCTATTTATCATTCTATTTATCCATCTGTCTATAAATCTATCTATCTATCTGTCTGTTTGTATTTCAATCTGTCTAGCAATCTTTCTATCAATTTTTTTATCAATCTATTTATCATTCTATTTATCCATCTATCTCTAAATCTATCTATCTATCTGTCTATATATATATATATATATATCTATCTATCTATCAACTATCTATTTATTTATCTATCTGTTTATCTCTATATCTATATTTTTTTAAAATCTATATGTTATTTTTTATTTATCAATATATCTTTCATTCTATCTATCAATTTTTCTATCAATCTATTTATGAATATCTCTATCAATCTCTATATCAAACTGTATAAATATCTATCTAACTACCTGTCTATCTAGAAATTTATCTATCTATTTTTTTATTTGTTTGTTTTTCTGTCTGTTCATCTATTTGTAAGTATGTCTGTCTATCTATATGTATGCATGCCTGCTTGACTATCTTCCTACCTAATTGGCTATCTGTCTATCTATATGTCTATCTATATGTCTGTCTATCTATATATCTACATATCTATCTATATTTCTATCTATTTATTTTTCTAACTTTATATTTGTCTATCTGTTTGTCTATCTTTCTAAACAATCTATCGGTCTATCTATCTTTACAATCTATCTGTCTAACTAACTAACTAACAATCTATCTATCTATACAATCTATCTGTCTATCTATCTATCTATCTATCTATCTATGTGTCTGTTTATCTTTTTGTCAATCTATCTTTTTATCTATATGGCACACATTAATTCACACAAACATGCGCATGCTCACACACACACACACACATATTTGTGTGTGTGTGTGTGTGGAAGATGTTGATTTAAATATCATATTTATGCAATGATTTAATTTTCCATGAACTCACACTTCTACTTGATTCCTATTAGGTTTAGCTTTAGTTCTTTTTTCTTCTTATATCCAAGCAGTCTCACACTTCCTAATCAGTATATTTGGAGGTCTATATTAAACTATCATCACCATAAAATTGCATTCTTAATATTAATAGCCACTATAAATATAACATATTATGATTTCTAAGGCATCACAAGTATAATACACAATAAATTGGGGCCAAATAGATTAATTACAGCAAAATCTTGCTGAATTGGAGGTGACGGGTAGGCTACAAGACATATGACTTTGACAAATGACACATCATACATAAACCTTAGCTAGACACGACACATACCCAATGAACAATACCCACAAAAAAACAAAAAAAAACTAATAATTTATCCAACATAACATTCACATAAACTCTTGGCATTTTCAATTTTTAATGAAATCCCATCATTTATAATCTAGTCGTTCCTCTAAGCCTTCAACTTGACAAGAACAAGAAATAACAAGAAATATATTTCATTAATTAGAGATACTATTTCGAGCAAAATAGAATAAAAAATATGCACTATGTGACATGAACGAGGTTGAGTTGTTTGCCCACCTAGGATGCTTTTTAGATTAGACACTCCATTAAGTAGAGATAAAGTGGTATATCAAACCTACCTAGACTCTTTATTCAATATAGATACCATTCACGTATATGAGAATCAAGGTGGGTCACCCACCAAATTCAGTTCTTTCTCCTTCTGTCAGAGCCGAGATCGATGCAATAGTGGTGCCAAGATTTATCATACTTACATATTTAGAAAAGAAGTTGAGCTCCATAAGAATCCATCATATTCAAACCATTAAGATATCCAATGAAGCACTGCTTAGAAGAGATCATCTTCTCATCCTTGAAAAAAATGCAACTTCTTCTTCTATAGGAGGTACTTGTCTACTTCAGCTGTTGTCCTACAACTAGCAGCTTGGGCCTCCAGCTAGAATGAAAAGCAAAATTAGGCAAGAAAGATGAACCATGCCGTCACACTGAGTAAAGAAATCTCATTGAGCCTGTTATGTTTTTTTAAACATGTATATTTATATATCTATATATTTATATATTTATATTCATGTTTTATAGATCACATTCAAATTGGCAAATAATTATACTTTAGACACTATCTCACAAATTTACCAAATCTTTAACCTCCCAAGTAATATTTGGCAGAGAGACAAAATCATAATTAACAACCTTCCTCCATGAAGAAATCCTCTATTTCTTCAGTGTTAACACCAAAAGACCAATGGATAAAAGTTTTTGTGTCAACAGAAACATGTGTCACACTTTTACTCTCTTTGGTATCACCAACTACACTTAATACTAGAATATCTATTTTGTTCCATCAGTCATTGACAATACAAAAGGATGCCCGACATCTATATTTAATAAAATAAAGTAACAAATTAACAACCTTGACTACCCCACATGGAAATCAATTTTCGATTTGGTTAGCCTCCTTTACAAGCTTTCAAGGAGTTAGAGAAAAAAGTAATATATATGAACTAGGATTATTACTTTTGTTTTGATCATGTCTTCTCGTAGCATCTACAACATGAACAACATTGTCTCATGAGAGCAAAAGCTTCATTTATCTTATCCACTGACAGATTATGTGTGATCAACCCATTTAACTTGACCTTCTTATTTTGGTACACATCTACCAATGATGGAATATCTGATTTTGGTTTCCATCCTTTAAATAGAGATCCCTTCAATGATCATCAACCAAGAAGAAGAGAATAGAATGAATATATATTTGGTTTCACTTTGGTACTCCTAATGTAATTGTTGGGCCCCATCCATCACAACAGGACTCAAAGGCTATGGTGGTTATTCTTGAGTCTCCTACACATTCGAAAGAGTAATCTTTTCTTCCATGTATGATCCTTTTGATTATCTTAAAAATATGGATTAGTTGCGTTGTGGTTTGGGTGGGTCAAAAGTTTGGCTACCTAAATACTTAGCTGACATATTTTGTATAGTTGTGTGGCCGATTTCACTTTAACAGGGCATCCAAAGTGGATTACTATGTACCCGGCAAAGCTTGAGATGGCATAGTAGTGAAACTTTAGCTTGCCATTGATCTAGAAGTGAGTCTTTTGATCATAGTGCATCAAGCCTCATCATTCTAATCCTAATACTTTGCATACATTTGCTTTGCTCAATTTGTATTACTTTCCTATCAATTTCAAAGTAGTGATGACATTGCGAAAATGGGAAGTGCATAAGACTTTATCACATTTCGAATCCGTGGGCAGACTCACCTTCGTAAGATATGAATCCGAGCATGTTATGTTAATTCAATCACACCACTCTCATCAAAACACATTTCTAATATAATCAAGAAAAAATATAGTCATCCAAAACAATAAAATATAAAATCACACTAACCCACATTAATCTCTTGTGCATTTCTTCTCTAGTTTCTACGATCCTTAACCAAGCTTATATGCATGGATGGACATGTATAACTATGTGAAACTATCAACCTGCTACATGTTTAATGCAAGTGTAAAACAATCCAAACATTTTAATAATAATAGAGAGTGGATTCGCAAATGCACAAGGGATTTGAAAATATAATCTTCTGTCACTTATGACCGGCACTTGTAATGAGTTTTATAGAGTGGATTCATAATTGCCAACTCATGAAAGTTAATATCTTTCTTGCCGAGATAATGCTGATTTGGAAATAGAGCAACAGTCAAAGAATAGAAAAATGTCACTAAACAAATTCTAACTATAATCTATGTCGCATATAAGAGATGATTTCTTCAACTGCACATTTGCCTTTGAGTGACACTGAATATTTGATCAATGTGCCCTATAATCATAAGAATTCAAAAAATCAAACCTAGCTAAACAAGATGATGCCATCAATTGAATAGACTCAACAAACAATACACAAACTGATTATTAACTTAAAAAGCATTAAGATTCTTATAAACTCGATGATACACAAGTATTGCAGAGGAAATCTATTAGGTTATCGATCATGTTTAATATATTTTAATTTTATAATATTAATATTTTATTTATTTATTTATTATTATAAGCATACAAATTTTATTTTAAATTTCATAGTATTTTTTATTTTATTTTTATTTTACAATAAGTATTGACTCAATAATTTAATTTTTATAAATTTTTGTAGATGCAAAAATAAAACTTGTTTTAAACCAACTTAGGGTCAAAGTACTTTTCAAAAGTGTTAATAGGGCTAAAAATAATTTTATGTGTGTTTAGGACAAAAAAATATCACTAGTAATATTTTTAAAAACTTTTTAAAACCCTAAAAAAACATCTAAAGTATTCTTTTAATAGGTACTTTTGAAAAGTTTTTATTATAACTCATCAAAAGTTTTTGGATGTAATTAAAACATCAATTTATTTATCCATAAATATCAATTTATTTTATTTAAAATTTTAATGTAAAATATGATTTTTTTAATAATTCAAATATTTCAAATCTTTTAATAATAATTTTTAAAAAATTTTATATAATCATTAATTTTTTTTAAGTTTTATTAATATAAATATTTACTTGTTTATTTGTTAATTCAGATTTTTTGAAAAAAATATTTTTTTATAATCATACAAATAATGATTTTAGGTTTTTATTAACACTTATGTTTGGGTATGTTTATATATTATTTAAAATATTTTTAAAAATGTTTATAATTATAGAATAATATATTTAATGTATGTATTATTACTAATATTTAAACATTTTTTATTAATTAATTCAAAAAATAATTTGTATATTTTAAATATTTTATATTCATAAAAATAGGTATTTTAGTTTTTATTAATATAAATTTGTATTCATATATATATATATATATATATTTGAAATTATTTATTTATAATATCATATTTTTATAATTATATGAGGAAAAGGTGTCTTTCAAGAATCTCTAATTCATAAACCATTAAAACCTTTAATATACAAAAATTACATCACATTTTAAACAAACAATATAAAAAAATATAAGTATAGATTAGTGACGGAAATAATCCCCATCCAAAATAGCTAAGGAAAGATTGGTAACTAAATGCAAATATTTTATGAAAATTATTATTTAATGACAAAAAGCTTGCAATTAATATATAATCATAAAAAAAATTTCTAGAAATTATTTAGCGAGTTATTTTTTATCGAGCTAATTAGCTATAAAAAATCCATATCTAAAGTCATTGCTAAATTGTTGTCATTCTTTGCTAAAGAATCTACGATAATATTAGCTAGGAACATTTTTAAATCGAAAATTTTTATATCTTATCCATTACAAATCTGTCGCAAATTTGAAATTCATTATAAAATCAAACATTTTTATTATTCCCTTGCTAATCATATAAAAATTAGCTAGTGAATATTTATCTAGCTTAATTTCCATAGCTTAATAGATAATTTATTATAGTGATCTATCTATATGTCTGTCTGTTTGTTTATGTATCTTTAAATCAATCTATATATTTATCTTTGTATCAATCTGTCTATGTATCCTCTTTCTTTCTATCCATCCATCTATTGATATGTTTATCAATCAATCAATTTATCTATCTATCTGTCTATCTGTCTATCTATCTTTTATCTATATATCTATCAATCTATTTATCTATTTGTCTATATATCTATCTATCTATTGGTTTATCTATTTTTATATCTATCTATCTATATATCTATTTGTATATCTATCTATCTATCTGCCTATCTATCTATCTATCTAACAATCTATTTATCAATCTATCTATCTATGAGCCTATCTTCTTGTCTATCTAACTATCTAACTATCTAACTATCAATCTACATATTTATTTATGTGTCTACATATCTATCTATCTTTATTTATATCAATATGTCAATAAATCTATCTATGAATTTGTCAATCAATCTATCTATCAAAAATATTGATAAACCTATTTGTCTGTGTCTTTCTTTCTGCCTATCTATCGATCTATTAATTTGTCTATGAATCATTCTATCTATCTATCTTTCAATCAATCTATCATTCTTTATAGCAATCTATCTATCTATTTGTCTATCAATCTATTTATCAATCGGTTTATCAATATGTCTATTTATATATTTATCAATCTATCTATCTATCTATTTTTTTATCCATCTATTTATATATTTATCTATCAATATATCAATCTATTTGTCTATCTATCTATCTAACAAACTATATATCTATCTATTTGTCTGTCTATCTGTCTATCTGTCTATTGATCTATATATCTTTCTATTTATCTGTGTGTGTGTGTGTGTGTATATATATATATATATCGATCTATCTATTGATCTATCTATATATCTGTCTATTTATATATCAATCTTTCTATCTATCTATCTGTATATTTATATGTCTATCTATCGGTCTATTTATCTATCATTCAATCTGTCTATCTAACTAACTAACTATCTATCTATCTTGATATCTATTCATCTATCTATTTATCTATGTATCTATCTTTCAACTATCTATCTATCTACCTATCTATCTATCTATCTATCTATCAATCTTTTTATTTATCTATCTGTTTATCTATCTATATATCTATTTGTATATTTATCTATCCATCTATTTATCTATCGCTCTATTTATATGTCTATCTAATTTGCTATATATCTATCTATTTATTTATCTTTCAATCTATCAATAAATCTATCTATCAATCTATCTATAAATCTAACTATCATTGTGTATATAAATCTATCCTTCAATGAATATATCAATAAATCGATCAATTTGTATATTAATTTGTCTAACTATATCTATCTATTAATCTATTTGTCTCTCTGTCTATTAATCTATATATACATTTATTTATCAATCTATCTATCTATAAATCTATCTTTCTATCTAATTATCTATCTATCTATATATCTATCTGTCTGTCTATGTATCTTTTAATCTATTAGTCTATTTATTCTTTATCTATCAATCTATCAATCTATCTGTATATCTATCTGTCTATCTATTAGTCTATTTATTTGTTTATCTATCTATCTAATTATTTGTATATCTATTTGTCTATATATTTGTCTATCTATTAATCTATCTATCCATCTATCTATCTTTTTATCTATCAGTTTATCTATCAGTATATCAATTTGTATATCTATCTTTATATCAAGCTATCTATCTAACTATCTATATATCTATCTATGTGTCTATATATTTGTCTATCTATCTGTCTATCTATCTATCAATCTATTTGTCTATCTATTTATTTATTTATCTATCTATCTGTCTATCTATCAATTAGTCTATCTATCTATTGATCCATCCATCAATTTGTCTATCTACGTATCTATATAAATGGTCTATATTTAAGTTTATGTATCCTATCTATCAATTTGTTTATGTATCTGTCAATTAATCAATCTATCAATCATTCTATAAATATATCTATAAATCTATCTATTTATCTGTCTATTAATCTATCTCTCTATCTATCTATCTATCTATTAGTCTATCAATCTGATTAACAATCCGTGTATCAATTTGTCTATCAATTTGTCTATCAATTTGTCTATCAATTTGTCTATCAATTTGTCTATCTATTTGTATATCTATCTATATATCTATATGACTATGAATCTATGTATCAATTTGTATATCTATATGTATATCTATATATCTTTATTTCAATTTGACTAGATGTTTATTTGTTTATTTATCTATTTATCTATATATTTATCTATATGTTTATTTATCTATCTATCTATATGTCTGACTATTTATTTATCAATCAATCAGTCAATGAATTTATCTATCAATCTATATATCAATCTTTCTTTCTTTCTACCAGTATATCTATCTGTCTATCTATCTGTCTATCTATCTATTTATTATGTCTGAATCTCTCTATCTATCTATCTATTAATTTGTGTATCAATTTGTCTATCAACTATCTACCAATCAATCATTCAATTTGTCTATTAATTTATTTATCTATATATTAATTGTCTGTCTATCTATATATCTATCTATTTGTCAATCTATTTTCATATCTATATATCTATCTATTTATCTATCTGTCTATCTATCTATCTATCTGTCAATTAGTCTATATATCTTTCTATCTATCAGTATGTGTTGTGTGTGAGTGTATAATATATATATATCTATATCTATCGATCTAAATATTAATCTGTCTATCTTTATATCTATCTTTCTATCTATATATCAATATATCTAAATTTCTATCTATCAGTCTATTTATCAGTCATTAAATCTAACTATCTATCTTTCTATCTATCGATCTATCTATCTATCTATGCTTCTGTATATCTATCTTTTAACTATCTACTATCTATTTGTCTATCCATCTATCTATCTTTTTGTCTATCTATCTGTTAATCTATCTATAAATCTATTTGTATTTTTATCTTTCCAACTATTAATCTATCTATTAGTCTATTTATATGTCTATCTAATTGTCTATATATCTATCTTTTAATTTTCTTTCAATCTATCAATAAATATATCTATCAATATATCTATAAAACTATCTATCAATTTGTATATAAATCTATCCTTCAATCTATCTATCAATAAATCTATCAATCTATTTATCCATCATTCTATCTATATCTATCTATCTACTAATTTATCTATAAATCTATCTATCAATATATCTATTAGATATATCAATCTATCTTTCTATCTATTTATCTGTCTATCTATCTATATATCTATATGTTTGCCTATGTATCTTTCAATCTATTAGTTTATTTATGTTGTATCTATCTATCTTTCTGTCTATCTGTCTACCTATATATCTGTATATTTATTTTTATATCTAATTAAGTATCTATCTATCTAACTATCTATATATCTATCTATGTGCCTTTATATTTATCTATATATTTGTCAATCTATTTGTCTATTTATTTGTTTATCTATCAATGTATCTAACTATCTATCTATCTATATGTCAATCAATCAATATATCTATCTATCTATTAATCCAACTATTAATTTGTCTATCAACCTATCTATCTAAATGATCTATATTTATGTCTATTTGTTCAAACTTTCAATTTTTTATCTAACTGTCATTTAATCAATCCATCTGTCTATCAATATGGTTATCAATCTATGTATCAAATAGTGTATCAATTTGTCTATCTATTTGTATATTATCCATATATCTATTTGTCTATGAATCTTTGTATCAATCTGTTTATCAATTTGTATATCTATCTATCTATCTTTTAATTTATCTATCTTTCTATTTGTTTATCTATCAGTTTATCTATCTATCTTTCTTTCTTTCTATCTGTCTATCAATCTATCTATAAATTTGTATATTTATCTACCTATTACCTTTCTATTTATCCATTTATCTATATGTCTTTCAATCTATTAATCAAATAATTTGTTTGTCTATCTTAGTATCTATCTATTTATTTATCTATTTGTCAATATATTTTTAAATCTATTTATCTATTTATGTGTCTAAATATATATATATATCTATCTAATTATCTAACTAACTATCTATTTATCTACCTAATTATCTATCTATCTGTCTAAATATATGTCAATCTATTTGTCTATCTATTTTTCTATATATCTATCTATATATCATTCTATCTATCTATTTATTAGTTTGTCTAACAATATGTCTCTCTATTTGTCTATTTATGTGTCTATATATCTATCAGCCTATCAATATATATACATACATACATACATATATATATATATATATATATATATATATATATATATATCTATCTCTCTCTCTCTCTCTCTTTCTCTCTCTTTCTCTCTCTCTCTATCTAATTGTCTGTCTATATATTTGACTTTCTATTTGTTTATCTATATATCTATCTATATGTCTAACTATCTAAATATCTATCTATCTATCTATCAAATTATCTATCAATTTTTCTATCAATTTATCTCTCTATTTGTCTATCTATGTGTCTCTATATCTATTTGCCTATCAATTTGTCTATCTATCTCAATATAAATTTATCGATCTATATGTAAAGGTGTCAACCGGGTCGGCCCGGCCCGGCCCGACACGAGGCACGGCACGGTTCGGTCATGCGTGGGCCAGCCCGACACGGGAAAATGTCGTGCCCGGGCCCGTGCCGTGCCTGACCCAACACGGTTCGGCCCATGGCATGGCACACCGGCACGGGTTCATCCCATGTCGGGTGTCCCTCGATCCCGACCCCGCGAGCGCCCCACGCCCCTCCCGCAAAAAAGATAGTGGGTCGGGTCTGATTGGACCCGTCCCGTAGTCCCACGAGGCCCGAACCGACACAATCCCCCCACCCCCCAACTTGAAAAAAAAATTAATAAAAAATTTAATTTTCAGTCGTTGGATCTCACCTCCAACAGCTAGGGAGCAGGATCCAACTGCCCTCATGATCCTTCCCCCTAAAAAAGTAAAAAAATTCAAAAAATTAAATAAAAATATTTTTTTAAAAAAAATTATTATCTTTAATCTATAAATTCCACCCCCATCTCTTTAACATTTATGTTTTCATAAATATAAATTCTCTCAAATCATTCAATTCCTCTCTCAAAAATCTTGCTTCTCTCTCAGATTCGGGATTTCGGCATTCAGCATGGATTTTTGGGAATCTCAACTTAAGTTTTGAACTTAGAGCATGACTGTGGTGCACTGTGCACGTGACTGATCGCACTGCTTTTACCGGGTAATTTATTTTAAGTTTTTTTAAATCTCTCTCTCCCTCTAGTTTCTCTCTCTATACCAAAATAAAAAAAAATTAAAAGCTGTCTTCTAGTCTCTAAAAAACTATTCGGAATAACAAAATTCCTAAAAATGACAAATACAATTGAAACATATTTAAATTTAGAAAATTAAAATATTACTCAGAAGTCTGAGGCTACTAAAACTTTGGTTTCTCCAGTCGTCTCAACCCAAACTTCTAAAAAATAAAAAACTAGGAGGACTTCTGTAGTTTGGACTCATTTTAATATAATAAAATAAATAAATGGTAGGGGTGAGGAACAAGAAATGTCACAGTGCAAATATTGTATGGAACTTTTAACATGTAAGAGTTCGTTTGGGACTGTGCACCTTAAGAGGCATGCCGAATTATGCACCAAAAAATATGGTCCATTAGATCCTAGGCAAACTCAACTAGGCACTGCATTTTTTGAGACTGGATCGAGTTCAGTCTCAAAGTTTACTTCCTTCATATACTCTAGTGAGTTGGGTAGGGACGGCATAGCCAGACTTATCACATTGATGGGTCTTCCGATCAGATTTTTGGAAGATCAAAGGGTAGTGCGCATCATGTAAACATATTTTCAGCCTACTTATCGTATGATTCCTAGGTCCACATCTAGGAATGACATACTAGAGATATATAAGTTAGAAAAACAAAAAAAAATAATTAATGAATTTATGGCATATGGTGGAGTGAGGTCCGTGACTTCCGATATCTGGACAAGTCATGATGAATCATCTTATGCATGTCTCACCAGCCACTATGTAGATTCTAACTTGACTATGAATAAAATAATTTTAGGATTCTCTGAGATTATTAATCCTCATGATGGCCCGGCCATTTTTGAGTGTATGATGAAAATCTTTAGGGAATATAAAATTCAAAATAAAATTTTTAGTGTCACATTCGATAAAGCATCTAATAATGGAGTAGCGATCAACATGTTTGTTAGGAATATTAGAGACGCGCCATTAGGAGAGATCTTTCATGTCAGATGCATGTGTCACGTGATTAACATGATTGTTCAAGCGGGTATGAAGGTGTGTTCCCCCGCGTTGGATAATATACGTAATTCACTAAAATATATTCACACTCCTCGCAGACAACAAGAGTTTGGTAGTCTCTATTTGTCTGCGAATCTTAAGAAGAAGAAATTCCAATCAGATGTGAGACATCGTTGGAATTACACGTACCTGATGTTAGAATCATGTGTTGTATACGAACACATGATATCCGACTTCGTTAATAGTAAGAGTGACGAACTTATTATTGATGACACTGACTGGGCTTCAAGAATTTCATTTATGAAATTTCTGAAGATTTTTTATGACACAACGAACATGTGTTCATAGGTTTATATGCCAACGACTTGCATTGCACTCCATGCAAATGCAACATTAGTAGCATGTTTAAGAAGTATCGAGCTGACCCGACACTTAGCCATATGGTTACAGAGATGGAAACCAAGTACATGAAGTACTGGTCCACCGTTCCATCTCTTTATTGCCTCGCTGCATGCATGGACCCTACGGTTAAGGTGGAAGGGGTAGAAAACACCCTAACCTACATTTCTTCATGCATGAACCTGGAAGAGCCACCTGATGTGTTCATTCACGAGAAGTTGACTGACCTGTTCACATACTACGATACTAGGTATGGAGGTGGTGGTAGTGAGACTATGATTACGGACATTGATACCTTGTTCGGAGATGACAATTTTTCCATTCAGTTAGCAAGGAGGAAACGTAGTGGTGGACCATCACTTAGGAGCGAGCTTTCTCGGTACTTAGATACCGATTACTGCTCAATCCTATCACATTCTGATACTAAGAATCTTGATATATTACAGTGGTGGAAATCATATGAGTCCACATTTCTCGTGCCATCGAAGATGGCACGGAATCTACTGACTCCTCCGGTGTCAAGCGTACCATCGGAGTATGCTTTTTCTGTTGCAGTGAACGTGATTTCGGATAGGAGATCGAGATTACCTCCAGATATTGTTGAGGTCTTGGCTTGTTTGAAGGATTGGAAGGATTTGAGGTTTAGCATCTATGATCGTGCTAGAGCTGGGACTAGGAAAGAGACTATAGCCGCATTCACTACGATAGCGGGGGAGTTGATTGCTAATGATGATGATTCATATGATAGTGATCTTGAATTTGCGGCTGATGATGCTCATGATATGCCGATTGACGATTTATGATGATCTACTATTTTTTGATTTCGATGTTTTGTTTTTTATTGATTGTATGCTTTATTTATATGTTATGTTGAAACTGTAATTTGTTTGGTTAGGACCTTCGGTATCAAATGGTTGATTGGTCATTTTTCATTTGATTTGCTTATGTTTTTTTTATTTTTATTTTTTTTAACAAAATGTATTGATTTATTTATTTTTTTGTTTTAATTTTCGATTTAAAAATTTATAACTATATTATATAAATCTAATAATTTGTAAACTAATTTTATATTACATTATAAAAAAAATTTTAAACTTTGTTATTTTAATAAATTTTAACATTTTTTATATTATAAATATATAATATTATACATTATCTAAAATTTTATATATAATTTAATAATTTATATAAATAAAATAAAAAAGAAAATTCAAAAAAAAATTTTACTAGCCCGTACTGCCTGGTTAGGCCCGTACGGCCAGGCCGGGCCCGAGCAGGCCCGGCAAGGCATGGCACGGCATACCGTGCCTACGGGCCATGCGGGTCCTACTTTTTAAAATAGTGCCGGGCTAGGCACGGTACAGTAACTGTGCCGGGCCAGGCACTACACAGTAACCGTGTCGTGCCTGGCCTGGCACGAAGGCACGCTCGTGCCCAAAAAAAATGGGTCGGGCTGGCTAGGCCGGGCCCGTTTGACACCTCTTTCTATATGTCTATCAGTTTGTTAACAATCTATCTATCAATCTATTTATCAATCTATCTATCAATGTCTATTTATTTATCTATAAATCTTTTATCTATCTTTGTATCAATGTGTCTATAATTCTATCTATGAATATGTCTATTAATATGTATATCAATCTATCTATCAATCTATCAATCTATCTCTATATATCTATCTATAATTCTATCTACAAATCTATCTATCAATTTTTCTATATATATATATCTTTCTATATATCTTTCTAACTGTTGATATGTCAGTCTATCTATATATCAATCTATCTATCTATCTATCTTTTTGTCTATCTATCAATCTATCAATTTATCTTCTATCTAACTATCGATTTGTCTATCTATCAGTATACCAATCAAATAGTTTATCTTCCTATTAATCTATTTATCAATGTGTATATCAATCTATATATCATTCTATCTATCAATATATCTATCTATTTATCTATCTTTCTTTCTATCTATGAATCTTTCAATTAATCTTTTTATTGATCTATTTATCTCTCTATCATTTTATCTTTTTAGTTGTCTTTTTGTCTATCTATCAATCTATCTCTGTATCTATTTGACTATAAATCTATATATCTATCTATCTACCAATCTTTCTATGTATTTGTCTATCAATCTGTCTATCTTTTTATCTATCCTTCTATATGTATATATATATCTGTTGGTCTATCTGTCTGTCATTCTATCTGTATAACTATCCATCTATCTAATTTTGTGTGTGTGTGTGTGTGTGTGTGTGTGTGTGTATCTATTTGTCTATCTTTTTATCTATATATATATATTTATCTATGTGTCTATCAAATTATATATCTATTTGTCTATCTTTCTAAGTATCTACCTACCTATCTATCTATCTATATATCTATCTATATATCTATTGGTCTATCTATCTATCTATTTACCTATCTGTATGTATATCAATCTATCTATCAAACTATCTATTAATCTATTTATCAATCTATCTATCAATTTAAATATCAATTTGTATATCAATTTGTTTATCAATTTGGCTATCATTCTATCAATCAATCTGTTTATCTATCTTTTTATGTATCTATTTGTTAATCTATCTTCTACCTCTCTATCTATCTATATATTTATCTGTTTGTCTATCTATTTGTCTATCTATATATATATATCTATCAATTTATCTAACTATTAGTATATCTATTTATCTATCTATCTGCATATCTATCTATTTATCAATATATCTA
The DNA here is from genome assembly GCA_029783825.1 of Sapria himalayana. NCBI lineage: Eukaryota > Viridiplantae > Streptophyta > Magnoliopsida > Malpighiales > Rafflesiaceae > Sapria > Sapria himalayana. The sequence goes on along the minus strand of JAREIK010002299.1, from coordinate 166,507 downwards.
TAAATCTATCTATATGTGTCTATCAATCTTTCTTTAAATTTGTCTATCAATATGTCTTTCTATATATCTATATATCTAGCTATTTAATATATATATCTATATCTATAAATAATAAATGTATCTATCCATCTCTCTATAAATTGATCTATTTATCTATCAATTAATCTGTCTATTTATCTACCTATCTATCTTTCTATCAATATGTCTGTATTTATTTCTGTATATCTATCTATTTATATATCAATCAATCAATATATCTATCTATCTATCTAATTATCTATCTACCTATCTATCTGTCTGTATAATCTATCTATCTACTGATCTATCTATCTGTCTATCTATCTATCTATCAATATGTTTATATATATTTCAATCTATTTGTCTATCTATGTGTTTATCTATCTTTGAATGAATCTGTCTATCTATCTATCTATCAATTTGTGTATCAAACTATCTATCTATTTATCTATCTATTCATCTATCTTTATATATATTTATCTATCTATCTGTCTATCAATTTATTTATATGTCTATTTATCAATCAATCTATCTATATTTATATCAATTTATTTATCAATTTGTCTATCTATCTCTCAATTAATATGTCTATCAATCTATCAATCAATATATATATCAATATGACTATCTATTTGTCAATCAAATGTTTATCTATCTCACTATCAATGTGTCTATAATTTATCTATCAATCTGTCAAACTATCTATCTATCAATCTATTTATTAATCTATCTATCAATCTGATTATCTATCTCTATATCTTTGAATGTAATTATCAATCTATCTATCTATATATCTATCTAAATATCTTACTACTTGTTTATCTATTTGTTTGTATATCTATCTATCTTGATATCTATCTATCTATGTATCTATTTTTCTATCTTTTCGTCTATCTAACTATCTATCTATATATCTATCAGTCTAATAATATTTCTATCATTTTATCTATCAATCAATCTATCTATCTATATATCTATCAATTGTGTTTTTTGTCTATAAATGTATCAATTAATATGTCTATTTATCTATCTATCTATCATTCTATCATTTTATATGTCTATTTGTAAATCTATCTATCTATATGACTATCAATCTATAAATCTATATATGTATCTCTTTCTATATATGTCTATATTTCTGTCAATCTATCTTTCAATCTTTTTCTTTATCTATCCATCTATTTGTCTATCTATATGTCTATCTATCACTCTTTCCATCAGGAAATCTAACTATCTATATATCTTTATATCAATCTGTCTATTTATCTATATATCTATCTATCTATCAGGCTATGTATCTTTCTATCTTTCTATCAATCTTTCTATGTATCTGTCTATCTATCTATATGTTTTTCTTTCTTTTTATCTATCTATCTATCTATGTATTTATATATATCTTTCAATTTGAATATTTATTTGTCTATCTATCTTTATATCTACTTGTCTATCAATTTATCAATTTGACTATCAATCTATCTATTTATCTATTTGTCAATCAATCTGTTTATCAATCTATCTTTCAATAATTCTATCAATTTGTATATCAATCTGACTATCAATTTACCTATCAGTCTATCTATCATTGTATCTATCAATATGTTTATTTAGTTCTCTATCTATCTATATGTCTGTTTGTCTATCTATCTATCTACTTCTTTATCTATCTATCTTGAAGAATATCTATTTGTCTATCTATCTATCTATTTATCTATCTATCTTTCAATCATTCTCTCTATATATATGTTTATTAATCTATCTATCTATCTATCTTTATATCAATCTATCTATCAAACTATCTAATATCTATCTAGATGACTATATGTTTTCATGTCTCTCTATCTGTTTGTCTATCTGTCTGTCTATTTATATGTATGTATTTATGTGTGTTTATCTATCTGCCTACCTACCTTACTATCTCCCAATTTGAATATATATCAATTTGTCTATCTGTATGTCTATCTATCTATGTGTATGTTTGTATGAAAAACTATCTTTTTTATATCAATCTATATATCTGTCTATCTGTCAATTTTTCCAGCTGTCTATCTGGTATCTACCTGTTTGACTTTTTGTCTATCTATCTATCTATCTAACTATCTATCTATCTAACTATATATTTTTCTATCTATTTGTCTATCTATTTTTCTATCTGTCTGTATGTCTGTATGTGTATATATTTATCTATTTATCTATCTATCTATTTATCTATCTATCTAATTGTCTATTTAGCTCTCTATTATCTATTTTTCTATCAATTTTTCTATCTATCTGTCTGTCTGTCTGAACATCTATCTGTCAATCTATTTATCTATTTATTTGTATATCTATCTATCAATATTTATATCCATATGTGTATCTTTCTGACTATCTATGTATTTATCTATCTATTTGTTTGTCTATCTATCTGTCTGTCTATTAGTCTATCTATATGTCTATATATTTGTATATCTATCTTTATATCTATAAATCTATCTATATAACTATCTATCTATCTTTCTATTAGTATATCTATCTATCTATATATCTATTTATCTATCTATCAATCAATTTTTCTATCTTTTTGTCTATCGATTTGTCTATCTATCTATCTAATAATCTGTCAATCTATCTATCAATCTAAATACATTTTGTCTATCAATATGTCTATCAATCTATTTATCAATATTTTTATCTATATATCTATCTACTTATTTGTCTACAAATTAATCTATTTATTTTTTTATCTTTCTATATATCTATCTATCTGCCTATATATAAATATAGTATAGATATATATGTGTGTGTGTGTGTGTGTGTCAATCAATATATATATATATATATATATATATATATATAATATATATATATATATATATATATATATATATATATCTATCTTCTATCTATCTATCTATCTATCTATTTATTAGTCTATCTATATGTCTAAATATTTGTCATTATACCTATCTATCTGTCTATCTTTCTTTCTTTCTTTCTATTTGCCTAATAATTTGTTTATCTATATCTATATATATATCTGTCTAAAAATATTTTTTATCTATCTATCTATCATTCTATCTATCTATCTAGTTTTCTAAATACCTTTTAGAAATACTACCTATCTATCTATTTATCTATCTATATATCTATTGTATATTGTCTATCTATCTATCCATTTATATGTCTATCTAGTCCTTCTATCTTTATATCTATCTAGCTATCTAAACTATCTATTTGTCTATCTATCATTCTGTCTATCTATCTATTTATCTATTGGTATGTCTATATATCTATATATTTATCTATTTATCTTTCTATTTATCTTTCTATCTTTCTATTAATCTATATGTATATATTTGTATATTATTTGTCTATCTTTCCATCTATCTATTATCTATCTATCCTTCTATCTATCTATCTTTCGATCTGTCTGTATATCTAGCTATTTAACTATCTATCCATATGTCTATCTATCTAGTTATCTTTCTGTGTATCTAAAGTGTCTAACTTTCTGTCTATGTATATGTATATATATTTATTTATATTTTTGTATATCTAACTGTCTATCATTCTATTAAGATATCTATTTTTACAATATTCTATTTATTTATCTATCTATCTATCTGACTATATATTATATATATATATATATATATATATATATATATAGATCTGTCTATCTGTCTATCTATCTATCTGTCTATCTATTTGTCTATATATCTTTCTATCTATATATAGGTAAATCTATCTATCTATCTATATATGAATCTATCTTTAAATATATCTCTCAATCTGTCTATCATTCATCTTTCAATCTAATTATCATTCTATTTATCTTTCTATTTATCTTTCTATCTCTCTATTTGTCTAAAGATCTACCTATAAGTCTATCAAATATGTGTTTGTCTATCTATCTCTATATTTGTCTATCAAATTGTCTATCAATCTGTTTATATATGTATCTATCAATCTATGTATTGTCTATCTCTCTATCTATCTATCAACCTATTTTTTTATCTATCTATCTATATATCTATATATCTATTTGTCTATTTATCTATCTATCTATCTATTTGTCTATTTGTTTATCTATATATCTATCTATCTTACCTATCTATCTATTTGTCTATCTATTTATCAATATATTATTTGTTTATCTAACTACCTAACTATCTATATATCTATTTATTTATACTATCGCTCTCTATTTAGCAATTTATCAAATATTTTATCGATCTATCTAATTATCTATATATCTGTGAATATCTATCTATCTATCTGGCTATAATCTATTGGTGTATCAATATATCTATCAATGTATCTTCAATTTATCTATCAATTTGTTTATCAATCTATCTATTATTCTATCTATCTATCTAAATATCATTTGTTTTCTATCTTTCTTTCTATATATCTATTTATATATATTTAAATTTGACTAATGATATGTCTATTAATCTATCTTATACTATCTATCTATCTGTATGTCTATCTATCTAATAAATTATCTACCAATCTATCAATATATCTATCTAATTATTTATCTATCTATTTGTCTCTCGTATCTATCATCTATCTATCAGTCTATTTAATTACCTATCTATCCATCTATCTATTTATCTATCTATCTGTCTACTATTTGTGTTTCTATCAGTCTATCTAAGTATTTATCTATCTTTCTAACAATCTATCTATCTATACATATATCTGTCTATCTATTATACATATATCTGGCTATCTATCTTTTATCTATCTATCTATCTATCAATATGTCTCTCTGTTTGTATGTATATCTGTTTGTCTGTCTATCTAATTATTATTTTGTCTATGTATGTGTTTAAACTATATGTCAGTCTATTTGTTTTTTTTATCTATCTATATATGCTAATATGTATATCCTGCTATCTAAATATATAGCCTCTCTTCGTTCTCTATCTTTCTTTATATATATCTATCCGATAATCAATAGATCTATATGTTTATCTATATGTTTATCTATCTGTCATCTATATTTCTAGAGAACAAACTACCTATATGCCTATCTATCTATATTTCTTTCAATATGTTTATCAATCTATCAATTAATCTATTCTATCGATATGTTTATCATCTGTCTATCTAACTATCTATTCGTCTATCTTTCTATCTATCTATTTTTCTATCTATTTGCTATATATATATATATATATATATATTATATATATATATATAATATATATATATATATCTGTATGTCTGTCTATCCATCTGTCAATCTCGGTCTATTTAAGATTTATATCCTTTCTATCTGTCTATCTGTATATCTATCATCTATTCTCTATATAAATATCGATTATTCTGTATGTCTATCTATTACTATATCTATCTATCTATATTTCTGTCTATCTATCTATATATCATTCTATCTATATATCTATCTATTTACAAGTTTTTCTATCTGTCAATCTATCTATCAGTCAATCTTCTATCTGCCTTTCTATCTGTCAATATTATCTATCTCTATTTATCTATCTATCTCTTGAACTATTTGTCTAACTATCTATCTATCTATTTGTATATTTATTTGTCTTTCTTTCTAACTATAGATCTATCTATCTTTTTGTCTATATATATATATATATATATATATCTGTCTGTCTACCTATCTCTCTATTTTTCTTTCAATTTATCTATTAATATATCTATTTATCTATATTTCTATCTATCGATAATATGTTTTATATCAATCTATCTATCTAACTATTTATCTAATAATATATCTATCTATCGATCTTTCTAACTATTTCTCTAATGAATTATATATATATTTATCTAACTATCAGTATAATCTATTTATCTATCCATTTATTTATCAATATATCTATCTATCTATCTGTTTATCTATTTGTCTATCAATCTATTTATCAATTTAGTTATCATATGTTTATCAATATTTTTATCAATCTGCCAATAATGTGTCTATCATATATCTATCATTCAAATTATCAATCTATATAACTATCTATCTATAAATCTCTATAAACTATTTGTTATCTATCTGTCTATTTGTTTATCTATATATCAATCTATCTATTTATCTATCTATCTATCTATTTGTATGTCTATTTGTCTATCTCTTTGTCTATCTATCTGTTATTCTTTCTATATATATATATATCAGTCTTTCTTTCTAGATATATAGATATTTGATAGATAGATACAATATATAAACATATATATAGATAGATAGATAGATAGACAGACATAGTGATAGACAGACATATTGATAGAAAGATAGATAAATAGAAATAGTTAGATTGATAGATAGACAAATAAAATATACACATTTATAGATAGATCGATAGATAGATAGTTAGACAGATTAATAGATATAGATAGATAAATATAAATATAGTTAGAAGATAGACAAAGTTAGATATCTAGATAGATAGATAGAAAGCTATATAGATAGATACATAGACACATGAATACAAATGGATAAACATAATGATAGAAGACAAATATAGAGAAAGATTGATAGATAAGCAGAAATATAGATAGATAGATAGACGAATAGATAGATGGATAGAAAGATTGATAGATATAAAGATAGAGAGACATATAGATAGATATATTTATAGATTGTCAGATAGATAAATAGATAGGTAGAGAGATAGACAAATAGATGGATGGATAGAAAGTTAGATTGATAGACAAAAAGAAAAAATAGATTGATTGTAAGATTTATAAATATATTAATAAATAGATTGATAGACATATTGATAGATAAATTGATAAACATATATATTGATAGATAGATAAACAAATAGAGAGACAGATAAACATAAAGATAAAAAACTCGACAGATAGACAAAGATAGACAATATAATAGAAAGACAATTAGACAGACATATATAGGAACATATATATAGATAGTTATGATGATTGGTATGCAGATAAAAGACTGACAGAAAAATAATAGATAGATAAACCGAGTGTTTTGAAAGACAGACAAATCGATTGATAAATATAGGCAGATATATATATATATACACCACACACACACACATAAAGATTGATAGACAAATAGATAGGGCAGATAATAGATTGATTTATTGATTGATTGTTTATATTGTAATCAGATAGATAGTCATATAAAAATATAGAAAGAAAGATAGATAAATAGTCAGATAGATAGATTTTAGACAGATTGATAGACAATAAAAAGATAGATAGATAGGCTTATACAAAGAATGATAAAAATAATAGATAAGCAGTAGATAGACAATAGATTGATTGATAATAGAAATAAGATAAATAAACAAATAGTTAGATAGATAGTCAGAATAGTTAAATAGATAGATAGATAGATTAATAATTAGATTGATAGACAGATGGATAGTGAAATATATAGATAGATAGATAGATATACAAATATATAAATAGATATAGATTGATAGTTATATAGATAAATAGATAAATAGATTGTTAAACAAATTGATATATAAATAGATTGATAGATATATACATATTGATATATAGATAGATAGATCAATCAATAAAAATAGGTAGACATATAGATAGATATATAGCAATGATTGATTGATAGTTAGATTAAAAGAAAGAAAGATATATAGATAGACAGATTATATACTATATATAGACAAATAGATATATAGATAATAGATAGATAATTAGATATATATATATATATAGTTAGACAGACATATTG